>JALLLT010000049.1:0-303670 GCA_025266875.1 Fennellomyces sp. T-0311 | reverse complement strand
GTGATGATACGAGTAAAGACACGCACTTTTCAGTTACTAAATATGAGAGGTATGTCGAATCGCTTGCATAATACATGTGTTACATGTACATTCCTTTTTCGATGAAGTGGATTTCCTTTTTCTCTTTTGACCTCAGTACGGAGCATCGTTTCGTTCCTCCATACTTCTTGCCCAATTTGGTTCCATCGGCCAACCCCGTTTTGGAAATTTTTCTTCGGTGTCTGAAAAACCTTTCTAAAAACAGCTCTACCGGAAGAGTTTGGTGGATGCTTGAGAACGACTTAAGTGATCACTATACTAGTATTGAACTCGGTACTTATAAATGCAAAAGGCAAATAAGGGTGCTCTCATTATGCTCCGAACAGAGAACCCCATTTCCAAAATTGATGATGGGAAATAATTTTTCCATTCCACCTTCCAAAATTAGGGTTCGCGGATGTCTCCTACTTTGGTAACTGCTTCTCGGTGGAAATACCACCGCGAAGACTCGCTCCGATCGATATAAAAGGAAACTGTCACTTCTTCTGTGCTTTAAAATGCGATCAGAGTATTACAAAATATATGCCTCTTGTTTCTCATTGTCTCTCTATCTTCTTCTACTATTTTTTTTATTACCAACATTTCTTTACTATGAACAACAACAGCATTCCACCGCCAATTCTGATCCAACGTCCCAGACATAATAATGCTGCAGAAAGAAGACGCCGTCGAGCAGCATTTATGCAACGGCTAACAGAACTTATTGCGCCATCAGTACAGGCTATCCGCTTTATTGATGCGAGCATTGTTGCAGCTTTTGCAAGCTTACCTCACCACTTTCGTGCAGCAAAAGTTAGCCGAACGCATGGTGCGCAATTCTGGACATTGACGCATCCAAACCTGAATGACGACGATGGCTATGACAGTTACAGATGGCATTATCGCATGAAGAAGTCAACTTTGGAATGGCTTATCAGTACCTTGTTGACGCACGAAGCATTTGCCTCAGACTCTCCTCGAATGACCCCAGTGTACATTCAAGTCTGCTGTGTGGTGTGGCGTTTCGCAAACACTCATGTTGGATACCGCATGTTCGAAACGCAATTTGGTTTGAGCCAAGAATCGTATCACAACTTCACGATGCGATTCCTAAATGCCATCTGTGACGTTCACCGGCAACAGATCAGATGGCCAAGCACACCAGAAGAAGCACAGCAAGCTGCCCAAGCGTTTTCGGCACCTACTGGGCTGGCGAGCACCAACGATGCAGGCAGAAGATTACAAGGAGCCATCGGAGCCATGGATGGCAAACTCATTGTAATCCACAAGCCTGCTAGCAATGGACAGCGCTTCTGGGATCGTAAATTGCACCATTCCATCAACTTACTTGCTGTTTGTACTACTGATGGGAGATTCTCATACATAGAAGCTGTGTCGTATTCCCGACATACACTATCACCCATGGTTACATGCTTTTCCTTCTTTATGCTACATCCACTGTCATTACGACATCAACAACCGTACAGTTATCGATTGCCTTATTTGCTCTTATGTGCAACCTTGATTCGGGTTTACCGATTGTAAGGCAACTCCTTTAACTTGGTTCCATATGTTCTTCGGCTCCTTCATCTATAAGGCAAGATCATATGAAAGTCGGCAATAACATGGATCATAGGCTTATTAGACAAAGCATTCGCCTTCTTCGTCCCGAACTCATCAACAGTATAAATAGAGAGCAGTTTTCCTCAATAAAACATTATCTTATTTTTGGTCTCGTCATTCGAAAGCCTTTCCTCGTTTAAACGATATCACAAGCTGGTCAATCAGGTATTGTCAATTACGTATTATAATATCGATATATTACTCAGTCTAATGTATTTTCAAATCAATCTATAAGGTCGAACCCATGATGCACGTACATTTGCCAATAGCTCCCTCAATATGAAGCTAATAAACGAAACTGAACAATGGTGCCCAAATGGAACATATATCCTTGCCGGTTAGTATTTCAAGCATTCTGTGCTTTAATGAATATTACTGACATGAAGCTGTTTGTACTTGAAAGACTCTGCGTATCCACTACGACCCACAATAATGGTGCCCTATTCACGGACAGCAACAGATCTTGCCGAGAAGAAGTTCAACTTCGTCCACTCTTCCATGCGTATGGCTATTGAACGAGCCTTCGGTTGCCTTGTTTCTCGTTGGAGATTCCTGCGCCATTACCTTTATCTTAAGGATCATGAGCGATTGACATTGGCAATATACGCATGCTGTATATTGCACAATATCTGCATCGAACGGCATGATCCTCATTCCAATGAACTTTTTCCATTGAATACGGAAGAAGATGAAGGCACAGGACGCATTTCTGTAATGGGTTCAGGACACCAGCGCGGTGCTGGAGACACTGCGTCGTTGCGTCAGCAAGATGTCACAGTACGCGATAGATTAAGAGATGAATTGTATGAAGCCAGTCGTAGATTGTAGTAAAATAAAACAAACATTATAAAAGTTAAGTAGAAGTTAAATAAAGTCATTTATTGATCATCATAATTATCGACTTGCTCTGCTTCAGTACCACTTGTGCTTCCATTGTTTGGGCCACCACTGTTGCCAGGGCGACCAAAAAGTTCCCTCAGTGTCTGAAGGTACTCCGAATGGCGTCGGTTTTCCGCTGCCTCAAATCTCGTGCACGACGATCCTCGGCCTCCTCAAACCGACGGAAAGACTCGCCAATACTGGCTATCAGGCGATCCATCTGCTGGTTAGCATTTTCGAGGACCTGCTCTTGGAACGCGGTGGTTCGGCGTCTTTGTGCTGGCCGCTCATTAACTCCATCCTCGTCGCTGCGTTGTCTGTTCCGAACAAGGCTACTGATGGAGTCCATGGTGGCCGGTGGAACAATTGCTGGATCGCTGCCGACAATGCTATCCATGGCATCATAGTATTCCCATCGTTCTTGACCAGGAGGGCCATTCTCGCCAGATTGGTCTTGTACCACGGTCCGGACATCGCGGTAGATGTCTACCAAGTCACCCCACTTCTTTTGCAAGGCTTCCTTTGAGCGGCCCACAGAATCGGTTTGGGTATACACCTGTTCGATCTGGTCCCAGATGGCTCCCTTGGCTCGCGTTTCGATCGTGCTTATAAGTGTGTCATATCTAGCACTGACAGCATCTATCAATGCTTCGACATGACCATCTTCCCATCTGCGATTGGGTGCTCTCACAGCGGAAGCAGAAGTTCTTGTCGATGGTAATGCCTCTGCAGGCTATTGCTGCTGCTGAGGTTGAGGTTGTTGCTGCTGCTCTTGCTGTTCCTGACGGGGATTCCACATCACAATGTTGAAGGTGGCATTGGTGTTGTTGTTACGCATGTTAGAGATCACAAAAAGTTTGAAGAGATAGATAAAAATAACTTTTAATCAACATTATCGTCGCTCTGCACCTTTTATATGCAATCGGGCGCGTCAATGCTTAAGGAAAAGAGAAAAAAATCGCATATTCGTTCATCGATTTGGTTGATGTACAGAAAAGGAAAATCTCTCTGTTTGGTGCACCTTTTTGGATGATCTAACCGGAGAGGACTTTGAAATAGTTTGAATCCATTTTCGTCTCTCTGTTCGGAGCAAAATGAGAACACCCTAAGGATAAGGTCAATATTAGCGACTACTATATCAATGCGAATGCCTGGATGACCCATGATATATTTACCTTGTATTTGCGAAGACTGGACAGAGCCATTAAGTATCAAAACCGCAAGATTCTTTTGCTCCTGGATAACTTCGCGGGACACTTTGCAAATTACGAGCTGACAAACGTTGAGCTGTTATACTTGCCACCCAATACAACTTCAATGATGCAGCCATTAGATGCTGGCATCATTAAGAGCTTTAAAGTGCACGCCAAGTATGTTGTCATTATCTACCTAACATAATTTGACAGTAATTTAATTTATCCGCTATTAAATCAATAGGAATCTACAGTATGAACATGCATATGAAAAGATCAAGTTTCGCATGGAGAAAGGCCTTACTGCAAATGATGGAAACACATTTCGCGTTGACGTCCTTACAGGTCTTAAGTGGGCACATTGTGCTTGGAATAAGGTTACACCAACCACTATCACCAACTGCTTTAGAAAAACGAAAGTACTGGATGGGGAGGGTGAGGGTACTGATGTTGGATTAGATGCAGCAGAAGAAGTAGCACTGAATCAGATCCGTGACCATTTGGATCACATTTATGGAGAAGATTCTACAGAAGCCATGGACTTTGACGCAAATCCACCTGAGGAAGCTAGTGCTTGCCATCAAGTGCGTTCCAATGATGAAATTATCAGTACTCTCCTCGAGGAGGAGCTTGCAAGTGAATCTTCTGTAGAAGCAAGTGATGAATCACAGCAGCAGGATACTGTTGCTTCCCTCATTCCAGAGTACACGTTTAAAGAAAAAGCCAGTATGATTGATAGTGCGCTTAGTGTTTTGAACGAACTAGAGCATGGAAAACTCAAAGATGACTTGCGGAAAGTGCGCGATCATTTTCGTAAGAAGAGTCGGGCAAGCCAATCGGTGCTGACCTCTTTTTTCAACCAATAAAAATAGTATACTTCTGCCATGTGTTATAGATGAAGCTACTCCGTTCGAATCTCGCTATCAGCAGTCAGATATATGGAAATACAATATAAGCGGAAAATTGCACATCCCAATTTTGGAAGTGCAAAGTGCAAAAAGCGGGGTGTGCAATTTTCTTAAGTGCTGAGCGAGTTTTTGCCCAAGCTTGATGCAAAAAGCGGGGGTGTGCAAAAAGCGGAGGTGTGCAAAAAGCGGGGGTGCAAAAAGCGGAGGTGCAAAAAGTGGGGTTCCACTGTATATATTATAAGTAAAAATTTCAATAATAATTGTACTACTGATATAATATATACTTTAGTTGACGGTGCATGAGAGAATAAATAAAAAAAAGTAAGATATGTAAAAGAAAAAAGTAAGATATGTAAAAGAAAAAAGTAAATATGTAAAAAGTAATACTAGTGGATGGTATTCAAAATTCTATTCAGAATAAAATAAACGATGTAACACAAGGATGTGTGTCGTATCCAGTGGTATCGGGAGACAAATGAGTTGTATCTGGTGTAACATGCGGTAGCTTAAGAATAGACTATTTTCAATTTGTGTTTCTCTCTCTCTTTTCCGGAATAAATCTCTCCTATAAAGAGTCTCACGAATTACTTCGTCCACACACAGACATAACCACACCAAACACTTCAATGTTCTATGACTGCATAACGAGTTTATACAAAATGGTATTCAAAACGTTTATTTTATTTTATTACTATGGGTTATTCACCCCTACCATCGCCATTTCCTCCCCTTCACTCTGTCGTTGCCCATTCACTCATGGCTCATGGTATACTTTCCGTATCTGGCTGATCTTCATCTCAGCGACACGAAAATTATGCAATCTGAAGATTACACGCAAGATCAGGGAACGTGCAGTATCGTTGGCTGGCAATGGGAGCTTCAATCGTTGGAATCCTGATTGAACTGATCGCATACCCCATTCCACCGCTTGCCGGTTCGTTGTAATGACGCGATACCACGATCGTTGCGACTGATCATACTCTCGTGAATTTTGCCTTGGCACTCGCAAGATCTTTGCCGCCAAGTCGTTGTTGCTTGAGCCATGGAATGCGGAATCAGCAAGAATGCGATAGCCATCAGGTACTCTAGTACAAAGCTTTCTGTAGAGTTCGCCAGCAACAGTGGAGTCGTGGTAAGCACCAGGTTTGTTATAGCTAATATCCAAGTTAATACGCGCACTTTCTATACAATAACAATTACAACTCACCTCAGCCAACAGATACGGCCATCTGGTGTAAATACAAGTACTTGAGAGACATATGTTCCGGACCTCCAACCGTTGTAATATGCGTTCTGCTTGTTCGCGTCTCCTGGCTCTTGGACTCGAAGCTTGAGCCCGTCAACAAATCCAAACACTCTTTCTAAACCCGGTGCCTTGGCCTCTACCATATGGGCAAAGCGCTGAATGTCTTCACAGCGAGGCCAGCCAATCATCCATCGTTGGTCGCGTACGGTTTCGAAGAGCTGGTCGAGGGTTCTCAGCCTCTGACCAACACTCCTTGACATGGTCGAATACGAGACACCGAAGAAGCATGCCATGGTATCAATCTTCGCCGTTGTATGAAGCCACATCAGAGTCGCCGCCAAAGTCGCCTCCGTACCAAGCATTCGACGACAACCTCGGCCAGAGGCTGGCGGATAGATGGATGCGAAATGGCTGTGGAGAAGTGCGAAAGATTTTGGATTGAATCCGAACTGGGTAACCCATGTACCAGAGTGTGGAGTGTGGAGGATACGATAAGCAGCTGAATCAACATGCGGAACAATGGCCTCTTGAACAGTATAGTCTCTTTTGCGTTGTCTGGATGCCCAATCCTTCAGCAGGAGAATGAAGGTGAGAAAAATGTATTGACTTGCAAAACGTTCAAAGGAAACTAGGTCCATAGGGTTGGGTAAGAAAAGTAGAATGAAAAAACCTGAGCTGTTTATGTACTTACTTGGATACGGGTATTTGTACGTACCTTTTTCCGCGGATGATTGATTTGTCATGAAAGCAATGCGTAGCGGTGTCTAATACATCGGCCACCGTTTTCAATAGGAAGGTCTTTGTCAAAGTCGAGTAAGCACGGCCTTATTAAATATTCCACTTGTCACCCATTCACTTCTGCTTTTCATAATCTAAACTATTCAATAAAGCAAAATGCATGTAGTTATGTGAAATTAACTAAGATATTTTATTTATTTTCACTTGTTCTATCTGAAAAGGAGCAATGATACGGTAAAAAAAGCAATCTTTGTTGAACACGGTCGAATGACGAAAAAGGAAAAAGAAGTCGATTCGGCCAAGACAGCTAAAAGAGCAATGCACACCCTGCTGCGCTCACTCGATAGCAGTCCAGCTCTCTTCATTTCAATTACTAATACGTCGCTCTTCACTTTAATTAGGAAATGCTGAAATACTTAAGCTACTATCCTTGTCAGCTTGTTGCAGAAACAAAGGTATATAAAGCATACATTTGAACTGCATAAATGTACAATTACCATTCATCCATTTTTACCACTGCAGCTTATACGATGCCCCGTTCCCTAGGAGCCAAGACTTTCACCCGTGCCGAGACCAAGGTGCTGCTTAATGCTATCCAGGATATTCTTCCGCGAGGTACCAAGGAGTGGAACAAAGTGCTTGCTCGTTTTAATGTGCAGGTGCCAGAGGGGCGCCGACGAGAGATCGGAGCAATCAAGAGCAAGTACAGAAGATACTTGGCTATGACAGAGCCTACTGGTAAGACGCTTACATGATAGCTACATAACAATAGCTTAACTAAAACAAATCTTAGGCAATCCGATCGTATCCACCACGATTGCCCGTGCTCGTGAGATCGAGGCCTTGATTGACGAATGCATACAAAGCGGCATTATTGACGACAATGCTAACGTCGAGACTGAAGAAGCCAGCAGCGAGCATGAAGACAGTAGCGAGCACGAAGACAGTAGCGAGCGCGATGACGGCAGCGAGCAAGAGTTCTCTGATGCCGAAGTGGGCGTCGTGGAGGATATGCCTGCTCCTCGCCGTGCCGCCATGATCCCCGAGCCAATCCGCCCCCGTCGCACGATGCTGCATGATGCCCTTGCTCCATTGACCATGCTTGCCGAACGGTTTGCGACACTGCAACCGCAACCGCAGGCGGAAAGCAACTCTTTAGTTTTGGGTGTAAGTGCTTGAAGAAAAAAGAAGGAACCAAAGAAACTTACACGCATTCATAGAATTTGACGCTTCTTATATCATTGGTTCAGGAACTCAACCGCAAGGTTGATCGTCTGGGTGATGACATTTCGTCTTTAGACGCGTCTTTCTCGCTTTTCCGTGAGGAGATGCTTCGTCGTTAGTTCCTTTTTTGTTTTTTCTTTATATTTCACATTTTTTTTATGTTTGTATAACTGTTGGGATATAGAGTACCCTCCCCCCCACCCTATAAATTTTTTTGGTTATGGTGAATAAACACTATGTTGTGAGCGGGGAAACAATGTTTATAGGACTTGATTTTACAGTTTATCAAGGGGGTAATAAGGTTTATTTTCGCCCCAATTAGGAAACGTGGCACCGAGGCACCGTTTATTTTATTTTATTTGGGGTGAATAACGAATTTTGAATACCATCCAGTATATACATAACAAAGTATATGCAGAGTACAATTTTCAGGATTCAAACATGTAAGTTCCATATGTACTACTTGTAACGAGGACCTCGATAGCAGTCAACTCATCTACATTTCTATCCTGTTGTATCAGTCGCATGATCACCTCCGGAACAAGTATGTTGATGATATATGTGTGTGGCTGGCGTGGAGATGCTGCAGAGTCTGACAAAATCGTCAACCTTGGTGACACTAGCATTGAAGTAAGAATCTCCATGATTTCTTCTTTTCCTTTCGGTCCACAATAGCCATGCTACAGAAGTCATATAATATTCAGATTATTAATATCATCATATAGTCACCGAGCTCATACTATATAATATACTAACCAGATATGCATTCGAAGTTTCTAAAAACGAAGAGAAGGCCTCTGCCTGCGTTTTTGTGGAAAACCAAGACATCATGCCGAAGTCAATAATCTTGAATATACTCCGAGTTTCGCCTTTAATAATCTTGGTTATATCCGGAAGTAATTTGGTAACGCGATCTTCAACTTGTTCCCAATTGATAGTGGCTGGATAGTTGTGTTTTTCTCCCATTGGTTTGTATACCAACTCTCTTCTGTGGATCCTGCAGAATCTCTGTCGTTCCTTTTCGCTAATAGGGCGATCCCGGAATATATCCTGCATGGCCATCTTTAAAAATACACCTTTTAAAGGCCTCTTTTTGAGATTTATGTTCCTTTGGTTCCTGATGCGCAGTGCTTCCCATTGTGGCTCCTGGAATTTCTTGTTGAGAGCATCCAACTTGTCTAGTTCCCTTTGAATTACTTCTGGTATTAAGTAATTTACCACCGAGGCATTGTGGTCATATAATGGCTCCTTGCAAAATGGACATCGCCGTTTATCTACAGATTGGATTCAAGTGCATCAGGATTACTGGTTCTGGAAAGTATGTAACATGCTTTTTAGTTAATTACCTTCAGCGTTTGTTTCGGATTCGCTATCACTTGCTTCATCGATAGCAGTCTTCAGTGCATCGACAATGTCGGGATCCAGTGCTTCTATGTTATCCTCATCGGCTATTTCGACGATGTCCATATGTAGCAGTCTTGCAAGTAAGGGCTCAGTAGTCTTAGCTTTTTTCACCTTTTTCAGGTACGTCCAGGTAGCAACGTAGTCACTCAATCCCTTCTTGTCCTTCAGCGTTTCCCAGGCTCCTTGGTGTTTTTCTAAGTGATATATACTTGGCCAGTCAACTTTGGTAGATGTCTTCATTTTCAAAGCTTCATAATGAGAAGCGCCTTGATCAAACACCATCACAGCTGGAAGTGTACCGACTTTGTTGAGAGGCATATGGTGCGGCAAGTACAGACAGTCGTCGAATCCATATGATGAATTATCTTGACAGTCGTTGTAGATTACTATCGGTCTCCAGAAAGTCGAGACAGCTAGTAGGGCGTCTGTGGAACTGTGGAACCAATACTGATATGGATAAGGGCTTGATCCGCTGGACTGTGATGTGTTCCTGTCGTTAAATACAAGGCAGCGAAATCGTATACTGATCCAAGGCAGTAATAGTTCATGACCTGGTACACGTTGTCCAGTAGGTAACTGAGCATTTCCTTCTTGACTTTGTTATAGAGATTTTGATCTCCATATATAAGCTGTGCAAGCAACTGGTATCCGCAACGTCCATCGCTGATAATTTTCACCCTCTGTACTACATACTCCATTGGTATGCCTTTGCCGTTGTTTGAAGGAACAGGTCTAATAGGTTTCAGGTTATATTAGCATAAATCAATAATAATAGATAAAAACTTACTGTGGCTTATTTTTTGTTCCAAAAAGATCCTCGTTGTTATTGCCAATCTGCTTCTTTGCCTTTTTGAAAGTTTTGTCGATAGCCTGCTTACTCTTGTCAGCAGTAGATTCAGCTTTCGGTTCTCTTTTGCGCTTTTTCTCCTGATCGGCAACTTCTCCTTCATTGATAGTGTCGCGCAATGACCGGTTTCGTAACCCAATAGCCTTTGGTGGCCGCCCTTTGGGTATAACTGGAGCAGGAAGCACAAATTTTTGTAGTTTCACTGGTGTAAACCTATCCATAGCATCGTCGAGACTCTTTAAAAGATCTGCCTTTTGCTGCGAGGTTTCGCAGCCGGAAATCATTTGGTCGAGACGAATCCTTAGGGCACCGTACTGTTGGTTAATCCTGCTTTGCTCAGGATCAACAATGAGGCCTGTAATAGTATCAAAAACAGGGCCACCAGGAATGCGTGCTAGAATATAAGATCAATACTGACTTTGAGTGGTTGCAAGAATATAAAGTAGAAGCATACCTTTAGTATTAACCAATGTCCAACGTTTGTCATATATCAAATGATCCACAGCTCCTGAAAGGTATTTCAATAGATCGTGCTTGCAAGGGAGCTTATAGTTTATGTGGATTTCACAATCACATTCAGACTTCTCTACCGTGCTTGGGTCGAGTTTACATGCCTCGCTAATCTCGGATATAGTCTTTCGAATTGCGTAATGGCAAATGTTGTTTTTTTCGAGCATCAAAATAGCTTGCTTGGCCACAGGATCATGAACAATCCAATTTAATCCTTTTTCCCGAGAATATTCAAAGGATGCATTTTTGTCCTGTAAATATAAGAAGCGATTAATATATAGAAAGCAATTGACAGATGTACGAATACGAACCTGTGCATCTAAGTATATGTGAAGCTTTTCGAAAAGATTCACAATCACGCTTGGCTGTTTTAGGATGTGCTTGATACCGGCATGTGTTCCTTCAGCACGTTGCGATGTTCGGGCACCAAAATGTGCATACTTCTCAGGCCATGGACCAGCCCACATTTCCTCGTTGTCACGTAATCTGTGTACCATGGATGAAACTGGTCAGTTTAAATTGTAAATATAGAAAATAATGGTAAGTACATACCCATTTAAATATGACTTCAGGCCCACTTCCTTGTTATCGGCAAGCTCTGCCATTTCCTCGAACTTCTTGACTGCATCTTTGTAGGCCAATTTACTCCTTGTGTACAATAATTGCGGGATCACCTTGGCCTTGAGCTCAGCACCTTCTTTGGATTCTGTGCCGAATGCCTTGTTGTAAAAGTGCAGACCACAGGATACTTACAATCGTGTATGTTGCTGTGAGTCGGACAATGTAGACAATAACCCGAAGGTGGAACCGGTTATATGAGGGTATAAACGATGAGGATTCCTGTATCCAGGAATCCTGCTTTATATATACGTCAGATATTAGGGGGTAATAGCTAAGGCCTCTATGATCTACAATCTACGAATTCCATCTAAGCTATACGTAAACCTAATATCCTTATCCAACCATGCGCCATATGAGTTGTCGCATGCTACGTCTATCAATACGGTATATGGATACTGCATGGGGATCAACCAGGTTGCAGGTTGGATAACGTTTGTAATGGACACACCATTACACTTGTTGATCTTGGTACCGAAGTTTCTCGCAATGTGCCAGGCGCACAAAATTCTTGGTACTTCGGAGAATACTTCTGCAAACGCGCTCTTCAGTGCACGGTCGTCATCAGAAACAAAAAGCCCATGTTTGATCTTCGTTTCCTTCCTCCAAATCACGTCCGCCAGGCATTGCAAAACCCACTTGTATGATAGGTAGTCCTCGTTAACGACAACAACAGAGGCAATATAGAATGTGCGTAATCTGTCCGAGGTGCTTGTAGAGAGCAGATTACTAACGCCGACAACATTGACAAGGGGAAGCTTGTTGAGATTTGTCTTGTAGGTAGCATCGATGATCATGACCTCCGGAAAAGCCAGTGCAAGTTCAATTCCTCGTCCGTGAGTGGCAAAAATTCCTTTGAGCACACCAGTTCGTTCATGATGTCACAGTCGTAGGGTATACCCGTGAGTTTCAAAGAAAAAAGCGAGCTCTTCAATCGGACTTCTCTCCTGTCTGATTTGATAGTGATACCGGTACTTCATATTGTAAATATCCGACAGTATGTCGGTTACATTGTCACCGAGATGGGCCAAGGTCTGGGCTGGGAAATACCATTTTGAGCATCCTGAATAATAGTTACTTGCGTGGCACCAGTGCGGTTTCTTCGTCTGTAAGATGCATAGATATCGGTTGCTCCTGGCTCTAATTCATGGCTGTGTTCCTTGAGTGCTTGAAACGACGTGTCCATAATCTTCCACTTGTTTCCATTTTTTTGGTCTTGCTGATGTAAATCTTCCATAGGCAATCCTTGCTCTGCGTCTTGTTTTGTGGATACCTCTTGACCACACCGTTCCTGCAAACGTAGGTATCACCATCACCATGAACCGTAGGGTTGAAATCTTGAGGATGTTTGTAGCAAACAACATTGAAGCTATTGGGTTTACCGTTCACTTTGGATACTTCAAATCCCTCTTTTGAAGCAAACGCTTTTGGTGCGTGGCTCGTCCATTTTGGTGCGTCGCTTGTCTGTGTGGCTGGTTCATTCTTGGCGTAGCTGTGTAACGTTTTTTGGTGCGTCGCTCGTCTCACTTTCTAGGTACATAACCCATCCTCATTCAAGTTATGTAGCTGATAATTTTTGGTGCATGACTTGTTATATCTCATTTGAGTTCCTCTCTCTACTTTCAGTGCATGGCTCACTTCACTTTAGCTAACCTGGTGCAGGTAATTTTTTTTTGGTGCGCGGCTCGTCCATTTTTGGCACGGCGAGTGTGTACCATTTTTTTGGTGCGTCGCTCATCTCAAATTTACTTCACCTGTGAAATATACAAAAAGTTCCCATACCTACTGTATACTATTCTTGCCTCATACAGTACCCACCATTAGCTTTCTGGTACACCAAAAATCTGTATGTTCTTACAACAAAAGCAGCTTTAATTATTTTGGTGCGCAGTGGTCTCAAAAAGGAACAAGAGTTACGCAAATGGTTACTAAGCTGCCTGGCGATTTCGGTGCGTCGCTGGTCAAATTTTGGTGCGTCACTAGTGACTCTCTTTTTGAGATGCTTACTGGGGCATTAAAACGGCGGGCCTAAAATGTCCCGGGGGTCCCAGGGCCAATAAAAACCCATGTTGTATGGGCGGGAATAGACTAGGCCAGTAAAAATTCAATTAGCAGAGCCAATCAATGGATTGAGCCAATGAGATACTTAGAAATAAGCGCCAATGAGATCCATGGAAATAAGCGTCAATGAGCTGGCGTCAGGCTGAGACCTAGGTGTGTGCACTGACTTTAGAATATCTGCATTATATAAGGCACCCTTAATTGTTTCATGTTAAATAGTTTACATCCATAAAATATGGCTAACCAAAAGAAAGGAAAAGGCGTTCCCAGGCGCAAGCCTAATCAAACATTACCTGGTGCACAGTGTCTTGGCTTTTTCACTCAACAGCGTGCCAGCACTAGAACTCCATCCATCCCAAGCAATGTCACTGACAATGCAAGTACCAATGTCAACGTCAATGAGGGCAATGCTGATTCGATTGAACATGAACGTGTTTTGGAGGTATATACATAGCATTTTTTTAGTTTTCATCGCGCTAAAGCACGCGGACATTACCGGTAGCAGGATCAAGAACGGCCCGATACCGATAACACCACGAACGTTGGCGATATGATGCGTCATATTGAAAGTCCAGAACCAACTCAAGGAGGTTCTACACCCGATGATATTGACGAACCGGTTTCAGTTGAAGAAGAAAGCTCTGATCAAGAGCCAGAGCTGGTGCCAGAGCTTAACGATTCAGGTGTTGTGGCAAAATACCTTCGCGAAGAACGCGATGCTTTGGTCAACAAAGGGAGCAGCAAGATATACCACAATAAGGACTTCTGGATCCATCCGAAGCCGGCCTTCTATTGTCTCGATGGCGTCGCTCTCAATCCTGAACCTTTATGCCATCCCCGCATATTTGTTTGGTCACCTGATCGCCTTATACCTGATAAGTTCTCTTGCCATAAGAACTCTGACTATACCAAGTTTGACCAGGGTGCTGGTACCCTTGATGGAGACGGCTATGGTGCCAAACCTGTTGCGAGACGCATTGTTGACATCGACAGGTAATATCAAGCTGTCTATTTGCATGATATATTTTTAACGCCATTTTTAGCTGCTTTTACCTCTTGTCTCGCCAGTACCGATGCAACAAATGTAGAAAGACAGTCATGGCACACGATGAGCGCATCATCAGCCGTCTACTGCGCCATATCCAATCCATATTCCCCGCATACCTGACTCACAGAGCTGGTGTGTCGAAGCAGCTGTTTGACTTGATGTGCACATGCTTCCAAAATGCTCTCGGACCTGAACGATTGCACGACCTTCTTTACGAGCAACATACCCTACGCCATAGCAACTTAGAGCTTACATACCTGAACACCATCGCCCACCGTCTCAAAAATCCACAGATACCCGATCGAATCAGTGGCACCCTCAGAGGGAACCATATACCATTCTCGAAGTTCGACGATCCCGAAGGATATGCCGGCTACGTTCCTTCCGCTACTTACCTCCGTTTGGTTTATACCGCTTTGATGGACGAGCTTCGGCCCCTTATTGACAAAGAAATGATGGTGATCGACGGCGTAATTTTGAAAGGCGACCACACTTTTAAAATTATCAAGCACATGGCAAAGATTGGCGGCGAGCCAACTTTCTATGCGGTCTACACGGTTTGCAATGAGTACGAGGAGATCCGATTGCAGTTGTTGGTTCCTACAAAAAAGCTCTCGCATTTGAAGCCGGCCTTCGAGGAGATGCTCCATTCGTACCGCTTGTATGGCCATCAGCTGCCCGAGATATTTTATACCAACAACGTCACCGGCGACAAAGCTTTACTGTTGGAGAACATCCCATCTTTAAGGCGAGGATTTGGTGCTTCTGCCTCTGAAATAACGGTGGATCCTCGTCCTCAAGAAGCCCACTTCGATGACCCTTCATACCTGTCGCTCCCATCTCATGTTACACAGCGTTATATACTATCTGCTGCCGACGCCAATATATACCTCGACTGCCTTCTTCGCCGTACATATCCTACCGCTGATACCCCCGAAGGATCAACGATTGCAATTGGATTTGACTGTGAGTGGAATTATGGCCCAACCACTGGATACACCGGCCCAGGGAAGGTTGCTACTGTTCAAATTGCCTTCGAAGATACCATTACCATCTTACCCTTACACTCTTACGGATCCGTTCCTGACAAGCTAGCTGAGCTTTTACAAAGCAGCCGTGTCATCAAGACTGGTTGCAACGTGGGCGGTGATCTGAAAAAGATCAGAAGGGATTATGGAGTTTCGTTCGACGAAGGGAGGTACGTGGAGCTTGGGGCATTCAGCAGTGCGCAGAATTTCGTGTCCAGCGGAAATGCCAGTCTGTCTGACATATGTGCTTCAGTCCTTCATGCAAGGCTTGACAAGGATGATCAGATACGAATGAGTGACTGGGAGACACCTGTGCTCAATCCTGCTCAGCTATATGGTACAACCTGTCTTAAATAGACAAAATTTTTGCAATTTTTTAAATTGCATCTAGTCTGCCAAAACAAAATATTTCCAAAAACCAATCCAAGATTATGATAGAATACCCAATGTAGTTTAAGAATCTTGGATTAGATTTCTGATAGTTGTTGTTCTGAAAGAGGAGATAGAGTTCAAAGTTGGGACCTTTGTGAGGTTTTAAGCAGGGAAAGGGCCGATATTGTTACAGTTCAAACACAGCTCCGTTATCTGTGTAACACAAATTGGCAGCTATGTTACACAAAATTCTTGATCAGAACCAATAGCCAGTTAGCCTATTTATATTTTGTTCTAGTCTTTTCTAAGCTTTTTGTTTCTTCATTACCTATCATGCCAAAGAAAAAAGGATGTTCTGCTGCAGCAAGTAAAAGGCAGCGCCTTTCAGATGGCACATATGCTTCGAGAGGGCAGGTTAGAATCAATTGCTTAGTTTATGCTTCGACACATTAATGTTGAGACATTATCGTTGCTGTTGCTATTGTCAGGTTATAAGATTGGCCCTCTTGCTATTGCTACTGCTGCTCCCAATGCTATTTTGACCGAAGAAGAAGTTCAAGAAGAAGTTCAAGAAGAAGTTTAAGAAAACTTGCTTAATGAGCTTGGTGCGCTATCTGAAGGAGAAGAATCTGACAAAGAAGTTGACGATTGGGTTCTTTGCGGTATCAACGAAGAAGATTTGACCTTTTCATGGTCGAGTATTTTTGCTTGGAAAAGTGGTGGTGATGATCATCTAAGAGCGCCACACACAGGTGTGATTGAGATATTAATGTGTGTGAGGGCAAATAGCAGTGTTAACGAAAGCAACCTTTTTCACGCTATTATTAGGGAATTCACGCCAGACCAAATGGAGAATGGCTGTAAAAAAGAAACAGCATGAGGCAATCGCAAAAAGCTGCGTTCCAATTACGAGCTTTTTTACGGTCGCAGACAACACTGATGGCAGACCTTTGCCTTCGAAAACTGTTGCACTGGAAAAAATTGCCACCGACGCGCATCCACCGTCAAGAAACGAAAGGGAGCTTGAACTGATTCGCAAATTTAAGCTGCAATTGTCTTAGCAAATTGAACGGATTCGCAATTCCCAGTCAGATGTTGGTGCCTTAAATGCTTACGAATCCCTTCGCCTTTTAAGCGTATTCAAGTACTTTGACTATCGCCTGAATGGCAAAAAAAGGGTGACGCTTGTATGGCTGTTGCTATGACCGTTTGGAACAAGGCATTTGCCTACCGTGGTCGTGCCATTGGCTATTGGGCGAAGTCCTATATGGATCTTGGAGGTCGCCTTCCGCCTCACTCTCAAGGCAAGCATGCCAAACGAAAGTCCTTCTTGAGCGATGAAGATGTGAAAGCTGCTTGCATTACTTACTTGAAGTCAGTCAAGCCACACAAACGATCTGCCGCTGTGCTTAAAACTGAACTCGAAGCACGCATCATTCCACGAACACTTGGAGTGGAAGGATCTGTATCTGAGAATACAATCCTGAAGTATCTGCATGCTTGGGGGTATAGATACAAAAGATACTCCAAAGATGTAAGTGAATTATTCGAGATAGTTATGAGATATGTGTATACACTGAGAAGCTAAAATACGCTCTTGTTGTGCAAGATTTACTATGATGGTCACGAAAGACCCGATGTTGTTGCCTATCGTGTTGAATGGGCAAAAAGAATGATGGAATATCGGGAGCTGATGAATTAGTATTCCGGTGAGGACATGACTGATGTAAAGGAACCTGTCCTTCCAGAAGGTTGCCTGCGTCATGTTCTTGTCACGCATGATGAATTGACATTCTACTCGAATGACTGCAAAGCGGATATATGGCTATTCGATGGCGAAACGGTGCTTCGCAAGAAAGGTCTAGGTGGATCAATTATGATCAGTGACTTCCTTTGCGAATGCCATAGCCCAATGCGTCTTGATCCAGACTTTGCCATGGAACGCAATCTCCCAGTAGAAGCTCGTGAGTACTTCAAAGCTGGAAAGAATCATGAAGGCTATTGGAAGAGCGAGCATATGCTGGAGCAGTTCAAAAATAAGGCATTGCCTATATTTGAAGCACTGCATCCGAATTGCATTGGTATGTCGAGTGTTAAGTTGATACAATATGGCTTATAAAGTGCGAATATGTGTAGGTGTCTTTTGCTTTGATCAAAGTTCAAACCACAATGCCTATGCACCTGATGCACTGCTTCCCAGCCGAATGATTCTTAAGGATCAGGAGGTCGAAAACTTGAAGTATCCGTTCAAAGAACGTGGGTTCACTTTGCAAAGCGGCCGTGCCAAGTTGTTTGACTTTTATTATGAAGACAAGCAATTTACACGGCGCCGCGATGGGACTCGTTTTAAACAACGATACTTTAAAGGAATGATCTCAGTAAGGAAGCAACATAATAATTACATGCATCATAGGTAAGTCTCACAATTACATATATAGATCCTTAAGGAAAGAGGCAAATGGAGCAATGGCCTTCGAGCAAGCTGTGGCGCTGCCTCTGCGACAAGCAACCATTGTTGTGCCCGGCATATTTTGGCCAATGAACCTGACTTCAAAGCCCAAAAGTCGGCGCTTCAGGAGTTGGTTGTCAGTTCGCGTCACAAGTTCAAACTTTATCCAAAGTTCCATTGCGAAACGAACTTCATCGAACGCTACTGAGGCAAGGCAAAGCGTGAAGCACGAATGCATTGTGATTATTCTTTCCGCTCACTAGAGCAACGCCTCCCGGACATCTTAAATTCGGTCCCATTGCCAATGATTCGAAGCTTTGCATCAAAGGCATGGGCATATATAGATATCTATGCCGGTGGAAATGTCGATGGCCATGAGGCAGATGAGCTCTTGAGGAAGGCAAAGAAGCAGTACACATCACACCGCAGAGCCAGCCGCAGTAACCAGTTTTACTATATATAGAAGCGGTACTTAAAATCAAAATTTTGTTACATTTTTCAAATTTTGTCTATTTAAGACAGGTTGCACCATACTATGCAGCATTAAATGCATGGGCATCACTCAAAGTATATCAGGCGTTGATTGATCATGTAAATACCCAAGAAGACTGTGATGGCCGCGAAAATACCCAAGGTGGCTCTGTGGACCATGAAGAAACCCAAGAAGAACATGCTGAGAGTGTGGATGTTCAAGTGCCCAGGATGGCAGCATATGAATTGAGCTCTGACGATGATAGCGACACAGCATCAGAAGTCGAGCATACATTGCAAGAATGTGAAGAACCACCACCACCGCACAGCAGCTCCAATATACCACGATCCCCCGCAACCCGAGTACTTAAGGATCCATTCAATCTTATTGCTCAAATCAAAATATCAAGACGTCATGGATTGGGTATGTGCGAAATATAATTATTTAACCTAGGCCAAGAACTAATATAGTGATTTCCAATGTATTAGCAAAAGAGTTCGCACGTCGACTTCGAGACACCATATTTGTTCCAGACGAGACTGACAAGGCCAGAGTTGTTGCATACCTCCAAAGTAAAAATCTTTCATGGGATCACGTGCTTTCGACCAAGCCGGAATGGGTGCTATGCAGAGTCAAGCGAAGAATACCCCCTCCTAATGTACTTGTCTCTAGCGTCGAACTTCTTTTCAGTGAGCTTGGCCATTTATGCTGTTCAAGAAGCAACCGGCCCCTGTTTGATGATGAAGCATGGCGACAAGCCGAAAACGTACTCAATTCGATTCGCCGCGGCGATGTCTCGGACCCACCAGGCATCTCCTTTTATTTCGAGACTGGGAGAGATGGCAGCCAACTTCCATTATATCGATGTACAAGAGGTACCAACAGTCTCGAAGGTGGTGTCCACATGAACATCGTCCGCAAATTTGCCTCCCTTGGTGCAGGTCCTCACTTCACCGATTACGTCCTGGCCGATTATCGTCTGCGCCACAACATCCGAGTAAGTAGCCTACTTGATTTTGTAAACATGCATAGTAACGCTTTTTTATGGTCAGGTTGGGGCAAAGAATAGATACGAAAAGACCCATCGCGGTCACTACAGTCCATGGTTGACTGAGTCTATCAATACCCTGCGCATCGATTTGGGAATGGATCGATTGGAGCCACGCGTGAATGATGGCTATGGCACTGGACGTGTACTTGCACCTTCAGGGAATGAAACTTTTGGCATAGCCGCTATACCCCCACAAGTGGCAACCAATCTCCACATGCATCCTTTGCTGCCACAGATCCGCAATGACAGCATGATCACAAAGAAAGCACTCCTTCATACCAGTACCAGGTTATCTATACCCAATGGTGCGACAAGCAACCCCAAGTCCGCCCTATACCACTTTTTATCAACAAAACAAGCAGTCGTACATCCAGTAGTGCTGATGCATACCAATGCCGAGTATACCCTGTTTGCTACAATGATCAATAATCGTATACAAGGCCGATCACTGGATTGGGAGTCGTTTTCTCGTGAATGGAATGACCACGTCAACAGCATCACCGGCCCAGCAAACATATATTACAAATCACCTGAGCAGCTACAAACGTTCTACAAGTCATGCTGGAGCACACGTAGCGTGGCACATGACGGTATTGAAAGCGGCCGTGGTGTTTGTGAAGCTATACGTGAACACATGCAGTCTCCAAGTCGAGCGTTGCCAGTTGCGCCTGCACAAGTTCCTATGCCGCTTGCTATAACAGCACCTATACTCGATGACGAGGAAACTGTGCAGTCCCAAATCAACAATATACCAACCAATCCAATACCTGCCACGCCACGCCGCGTTTTCGCCTTGCGTCCTTGTCCCCCTGCTGCTTCTACACCATCAATGCCTCCTGTTCCGCTTATACCATATTTTCGTCCTCTGCGTCCCTCTACTGCTTCCATACCACCAATGGCTCACCCTAGACCTATACCATACTCTTACCCTCCTCGTCCCGTTGCAGCCAACTCACCTGCTATACCGCTTGCATCTCTTGCTCGATCGATCTCACCTTTGCGTTCTCTTCGTCCGGCTGCTGCGGCTCCACCGGTTTTTATACCGTTGTCGGCCACCAATAGCAGCAACACTAATACGCCAAATTTGACACGCTCGCCCACATTTGATTTATCCGATCTGCCCAGAAAACGTACAAAGAGATCAATGGCAAATACCAATAGCAGTACAAAAAAGCGCCCTCATAAACAGATACTTCCGTACCCTCCTCCTCCCGCACCACAATAGGCACTTTATATTCTATAATTTACCATATTATACTATATATGAATATAACTACTCGAAGATATTTTTGTTGATCGTGTATGACAACTGTTCATTTAGGTCTAACAGCATAGTACAATAACGAACTGAAAATTCCGTACTTTGAAAGCAATCCACCGATAGATAATTTGTTCTAGAAATGAACTCAATAACAAATGCACCCCTTATTTGTTTTCGTTAATCTGAAATATTGCACTTCTTCGGTCTCATTAATTTATAGAATTGAACCCCTCGCTGTGTCATATTATGCTAGACAGGGTTCTTCACCAGGTGAATCCTACTAAAAAACAGAGGTGCATACTATCCTTCACGTATGTTTTTTGTCTCTATCGAAGCTCAATATTTATCTACCTTAACAGAAAGGTATAGAACGTATGGAAAGCTATTTTTTTCTTTTATATCCCTTTTACACACTTCCAAAAAAGGAAGAATCCATTCAAACATCCCCCAGGACATGTTATATGGGCCGTTAAAACCCATTAGCGGAGAGGAATTAGTTAAGAAATTGAGTGACGGGTGGGTGTGCCTGAGGTGTGTGTAAATGGGGCGAAAATTTATGGCACCCAGGGTGCTTGCATCCGTCCATATCGCAACTTTCTGTTTTTCCCAGAGTCACGAGGTCCGTCTTGTATACTTCTTGCCGTTTGCCTAGTCACGCTTTGCCTTTGCTTACCGATTGTGGTCCCTTGCAGTTATATTTCGATAGCAGCGTCAGTCAAGCTCTTCCAGTGTCCGAATTTCCGTGTGAATATTACTTTATCGCTGCCTTGCGTCGTTCAAGTTACTGCTTCCCAGTCGTTTTTTCTTTAACAGTGGCATTATCTGAAATTCTACCAGTTAATGTCAAGATTTCTTGGTGACCGTACTTATGATTAGGGTTTCTCTGCTCACTACCCAGCTTTGTACAGGTACTTGTTGATTAAGCTCGCTTACACTTATGCTAATGGTGGTTACTTCCCAGATTTGATCAAGGTGCTTATTGCCGGCCTTAATTTCTCAGGATGGAGCTTCTTGACTTTGCTCAGTTCTGACCCAATTGTTTCGTGCCCAAATCGTTTTAGGTGACAGGGAAATTGAATGAGACGTCGCGTGCCAGTTATGTTTTTTATGATGGTATTGCTTGGCGGTGCGATATCACGCGTTCAGTTATATTCCGGCTATGTATGGCTGCATTTATGGTGCTCTTTTCTATTGTGGCCCACGCGCAAGTTTCAAAGTTGCCAAGGTATGAATAAGGTAGGCCTCCGTAATTCAGGTGTTTTTTGTAATTATTCACCGCCCGGGAGAGAGAGAGTATGTGTGTGTGTGTGCTGTGTGTGCCTGTGTGCTGTGTGGCCTGTGTTTGTGCGTGAGGCGGGGTAACCCTTAAGGCTTGAAGTTTCATTTTTTTCTTATGGGTTACTATCCGTCTCTCTGTATCAAAATAATAAGACACCGGCCCATAAGCCATCATATAGCTAGTTTTCTGTTATGTTGCTGCGTAATTATCGCCTTTATATGTGTAATCTAGTTAACTTTATTAATAAAAGTTCTTGTTGCCTAAACTGCACTATAATATCTAATGCTTAAACGGGGGCATGCTTCTTTGCCGTCGCCTTGCCTTCAAGTATATTTGTTGCTTAAAAATACTTTTTCAAATCTAAAGACTTCTTTAACCTTATTTCTTCCCCATATTCTTGTACACTATGTAATAGTCCATCGTCAATCTTAATAAATGCCGCTTTTTACCATACACTATGCTTCCTGCCTTCTATAAACGCTAAACTACCTTTCCTTTGCGCTTGCCACGTGATTGCTTAACCCTATCGCTGCCCAATTGCTTTCTTCTCGCTCCAACAGAAGATCTTCCTTGTTTGCATCGACAATCGTCTAGAACCCTCCCTAATCTGCAAAAATCTTAAAGTACGAGCTGCGCTATATAATATACCGCGCTCTCTGTAATATACGTCATTTCAACCATGAAGAGCTTTTTAGGACATTTCTATGGTCGCGCTAGCAAAAAAACTCGATTTGACTGAATCTACCTTCCGTAACCTCTTTTCTGCGCGATTCAGACCTCGTAGATCATTTTTCAACTTATAAACTTTGCACTTTTTCTCCTCACTTTTTTTCATCAAAATTTCGCTAACATTTTCCAACCCCCCAAGTTTTGGCGAATTGCCAGAACATTCGTTTGCCATATATAAGGAAGGTCGCACCATCGAGATCTCTGTCTGGCCCAATTTTGGACCCTGGCTATTGTAGCCCTCTGTATAAATACCTCCCGCTGCTTCCAGCTTGTCTTTTACGCACATCATTGAAAGCACCCGTTTCTTCATAATAAACCACGCCTTTCTCTTCAATTAATAGCTAAAGTAAATTGGCCTTATCACTCAGCCGGTTTGGCCAAAGTCCGCTCACCAGCATGCGTTTCACCATATCTGAACAGCGGTTGCCAAAGAAGGCGGCCATTTTAACTCTGAGAACTAGGCGCTGAGACTGGCGTTTTCGTGCTTTTGCTTCGCCATGTCGAGATCAGCGAAGACAATGCCGTCATTTTCGGCTTTGGAAACTCGGTCTCTTTCAAAGTTGAGCACAACACAATAAGGCGGAAGCTTTGCAGCTTTATAAGTTACTTTATTATCGCTGTGCCAGCGCACGTTCATCATGTTACATCTCCTTCCGGTGAAGCAAAGGGATCGCTTACCTCGCTGGCGTTTGTTGACATACCGAGACCAGGCCCATTCAAACTATGGGCTCGCCAAGGAACGACGCTACAAGCCAATCCTCTGCCCCTTGGTACGTATGGCAATTACTGTATTTCGAGCCGACCGACTACGCCTTGAAACTGCTCATCGGACAATGCTAATGTATGCTAGTGTCATGCTCATAGGATACCCTGAACTCGTTACATTAAACTATGAGTTGCATGCTTCTTGTAGCCATGTACCGAGTGCTTTTCAATATTGCGGCCTGAAGTGCTAACCAAGTAAGAGTTCCGCCATGTCTTAATCCGCCATCATTGTGCTGCTTCAGCACGATTGGCAATCACCCATCGCGCCATCTTGACAGAGAGCAAAAGAAAGCTGTAGTGCCGTCGTTACGGTGGCGAATCATGTACATACCTGTTTGCCATCCAATGGCCTGAAACCAGCTGCCAGACAATTCCAGTGCCGTTCGATCCATGATCCCTCCTCTGCCACTATGACTAACTGTCATTAGCAACCTATGCACATATGCCTGTAGAGTATTCCTGCCTGGGGATCAACCGACCTGAATGAAATGACGATAACCATGGTCGTAATAGGCAGCATCGAAGGGAGTAATATGCTTGATCCGGTTGCAGGTCGTACATGCTGTATGCGAGTACTTGGCGCTGAAGTAATGGCCACTTGTCAGGACTACGTGTCAAGCGTACTCTCGGGCGTACATCATGGCCAAGTCCCTTATTCCCGAACCCTCCATCTCTATCGGCACAACAGAATTAAGTCGAGTCAAGTAGGCGGTAATTCGTCAGTCAAGATCCTGTTTCTGGAGTAGCCTGGTTGCCGTACAGTGTATCCAAGTCAGTGCTCTTGTACTCGTGGTGGGAAAGCTGATCAGTACCTCCATGGCCATAGCTTCCGCACAGCGCGCCCTTGTTTTAATCGTGCACGTCTTTTTGGTACACTTCCAGTTTATGAATTGAGTTCCTGGCTTGACCGCGTGAAGAGAATTAGCACCCTCCATCCAAGCACCGCTGTATTTGACTCACTTAACAAGTTCTCGTTGTCTTGCTGATTCCCACAATGTCAGCAATGGTGAAAGGAGCGATTCACGTCGAGCACTTGTAGATCCGCAATTCAAGCATCAGGAACAGTGCCGGACCAGTGTATCATATTACAAACGGGTCCTTTTGAAAGATCACTGGCAAGTCGGTTTCTTTCCTCTAAAGCAAGCACAGGTTAGGATCATCCCGTAAGCCCTGACAGAATAACATTACCTCCTTTCACGTTTTCGTACAATACTATGCATATTCGACCGGTGCTCATTACGTTACTCCATCAGATAAGGCAATAGTCATGCCCCATTTCAACTGTGAAGGCTTGAAAAGGAATGTCCTTCCTGTATGCCAAACTGGATCCATGGCTCTCCATGCGCTGTTGCCATGATAATTTACGTCTATATTTTATGTTTAGATGGTTTACAGTACATTGTTGAGAAGGTCACCAAAAGAAAACTCACCTGCAGTGCTTGGAGTTGCTGGTTAAGAAGTGAATCTGGCGTTAGCTGATGACCAAACTTTCCGTGATCCATGCCCTTTATCAACGAACCTCCATCCAACCGCAAGTTCCTAGTATAGTAACGAATGGCACATAGGAGAAAAGCTATGGTTGGGTGTAGATGTAAATGGCATCGTTCAATGAACACAGAAAAGCTCAAGCATCACGAGAAGCTACCTTCATCCACATATCTATTCCGTGGCACATCCAGCTGGCGGAATCAGCTATGCTTTCTTGTCTATCGTAGACTGCATACAGTAGAAAATCTCGGTGGTCTAAAACCCTGCCCGTAGTGCCGTGACCACAGAAGATATCCGTGCCACGTTGGCATCTTTATCTGTAAAGGTGGGTTGCTCAGGCACCTGTTTTGGATGCGTAAACTGTTCTGGCGCACTACGAGACAAATGCAGCTACCACAGTCTATCAAGCAAGAATAAGTTTTCTTATTGAGCATTGTGGCACTTAACTCATCTTCCAGAAAGTTCTCACCGAAGCAGTACGTTACCACATGTGAATAGAGCGATCCGTTTCGATATCTTCGCCGTAGATTCCAGTTCAATCGTCAGAGTGTGGCAATGGCGGAAGCGATTGCTACCCGAATGGCAGAAATGGAGTGTAGGCATAACTTTTTTTTTGCAAGCCTACCATGCCTTAAGCGCTAGATTTATGATCGTATAACCACCCTGGAAGTGCTACCTTACGTTTTTCTATGCGCTCACCTTTGGCACAGTTAGTGCGCAACAATCTCATTGACAACTCCGTACATACAGCCCGTTTGCATATCGAAGCAGCCGTAAAGGTTCATACCGCAAAGACAGCATCGCTTCCCCCATACCATACGCGCATCACTGCGGGTTTCAACTCCTTTGACGCTCCTTTGTACTTAAGACAATGCTATATCCACAGAAAAAGTTAAAAATGATGAGTGATGTTTATAGTTGGCGCAGGAAGCTGTGAAGAAAAAAACTTACGATTAGCCGCTGTACATATAAAGCAGGTTGAGAATATGATAACAGCAGATGTGTAACAATAGCAACTTGACTTGTCGTGAAAGGGAGTGGTTTCCTTTGCAAAGATGTTAAAAGCTTGAGATATGCTACTATGACTGATGAAAAAACACGGATCTTACCTGGGAAATACGGTCGAAGAATGAATGCCAGAGAAAACATTCAATTGATGCTACATCTTTCGTCGTTCCTTCATCGTCTTTATGTTTGATCGCGTGCTATGCCCGGGAATGTATATAAAATAAATAGCACGTCGGATACCATCAAAAAGTTACTTCATACCAGAACCTTGGCGCTTCACCCGCTATTAGACCTGCGACCCCATACATCCGCATGGTATCTTAGCTACTAAGGTTAAAGCTGGTTAGGAGAAAATTCCGGCTCTTATTCACGATACACGTACCCCTTCCGAGTACTTCCCGTATAGCATTTATGAACCAGTTGCAATTCCTCATGTCAGCCATAGGCTGCATTCTGCGTCGAGAAAAAGTTTAGTTTGAACATGCACAGCAGGCTTATACCGTAAAAGGTTGAAACAAGAAAAATTATTCTGTTGGGGGGTTAACCATTTGTAAACATTAAAAATCATGCCAACCAGCGCCCGTTGGTCACCACAAAAATTCTACCATGTGCGCGACTTTGCTATGCTGTCGTACCCGGTTGTATATAAATGTAACGTATTCTTATACAAAGCTGGTGGGCTCTTGGAGTTTTTGACAATGCAAGCTGCTTCTATCGATTGATTATATTTGCAAGGCAAATACTGATACTTTTTTCATCTATATTTCGAGATGGAGTTATATTTACTATGCTGAACGGCAAGAGCTCAAATTTTACCTGTGCGGTCCCATCGTGAAATGGACGTTTTGGTCTTCTCAGACAATATAAGTGCTCAAGAGCTGGTTAAATCTGGAAGTGGAACAAGAAAAGCGAGGGTAAGGGAATTTGGCGCTATAGTGAGCACAACCGATCCATCCAAAAGCTATTTCTTACCTGAACTTTGACCTCCATCTATCAGATGGTCACGGGTAATATATATAGCCGGAATTGCTTGGGCTTCAAAAAAGCGCCGTTGGCTCGAGAAACTGATACATTTATTTTATGGTATATTTACCTCTTAAAGAGCTTTATGCTGTTATACTTACCGCCATGTCAAATTGCATAAATATTAAGCTGATGGCTTAATCTCTATTATCGCTGTAAGTCAGAGAATTAGCGCCTTAAAAAGAAGATCCTTACATACCATGATGAAGGCCAGTTAGGCACAATTTCACTAGGCCACAAGTGAAGAAACAATGCAGGTAGTGCTAAAATCTCTAGCGTCATGAATGATATCGATGGAAGCACCTTGAGTGATGATACCGCGTGTTTCTGAATATACAATAAGTCTGTTAGAGTTCTATCACAGACTATTGAAAAAGCCGAGTCAGGCTTATTGAGAAGAGAGAAAAAAAGCTTTGGCTATTGAGTCTCACTTACACAAAGCACCACGGTCATCGATATTCTGTTTGAGTTTGCCGGACTAGGGAAGACATGTTGACTAGACAGATAGATACTTTACATTTCCCATATATATCTACGTCTCCCAGTACTTTTCATGATTATACCCACTGCACGTCCGCTTGTAGTACCCAGTTCGTAGTGGTATAGCTCGCTATCATCCGCCAGTCAGAAAACAGCTCAGACTAAAATGTGCAACCTTGTTACCATAGCAATTAGCTAAAAATGATCAACGAAAGCAATGACAAGTAATGAAATAATAACGATGTAGAAAATGGCACGTAGGTCGATGAGCAGCAGTTGTGAGAGAAAGAAAATAGTTGATTTTATTTCACTTGAAACACTCACGGGTCTGTCAAATTTATTAAGGAAGGTCTGCTGGCGACTTCGCAGGAGAGCCTGCATCCAAGACATAATTCTCTGGGTACGAGTAGTTCATGCTGGTAACATCTTTCTGACCAGCAGGAGGAGATAGTTTATCGTGTAGTAACAGTAGCTGAGCATAGTACCCCTTTGTTCTTTCATCACCTTTCCATCCAAGCTTTACGGATCACCATAGAAATCGATCGATCGCCGAAAGTGCAAGCAACCGCAGCGTCGATATAGCACGTATTAACAACAGCAGCTCACGCTTTAATAATCTTGGAAGGCCAAAAACCCGAGGATCTCTGGTCACCGGATGCAACTACAAAACAGAAAGAGAGAAGACTTGCATAGCTGATATACCTCTTTAGAGAAAGCAGTCATAGCCGTAGTGGCTGTTGTGAGTGTAGATCAACACTATACCGAATCCGTTTCTTTGCTACAACCTGGATTTGTAGCAAATCCATTTCAGTTGGCATGCAAGAAAGCCTACCATTTCTTATCCAAAAAACTGCTTGCTCACAGTTGTTTGTTCCTTTCGGCAGTCCTCTCCAAGAGCCAGCCCCTTCCTCCCGCTGGATGTGATCATCGAAAAACCACTACTTGGTGAACCGGAATACTATCCAGGGCTCCATTTGCCTATGGAGTATAATTGCTGCGCGGATCCACGGCGGAAGGTGATGCCCTCCGTCGAAGATGCATCTGCTCCAAGGCCTCGCATTTCCTGATTCTCTTGACATCAGATATTCTGCTGGAAAGTGTATTTAGATGGCTGCTTTGTACGATGGCTTTCACTGCATTGAAACGATGCAGAAGAGGGTCCTTATTGCTTTACACTCGTTCAACTCCATCGTGCGCAACTCGTGCCTGTCCATTGTTGCCTCCCTTAATGAACAGTTCCGCATGCGATAGGCGAACAGAATACGAAACGAAAAGCGTCTGAAGTGTTATGTTTGTCAGCGTTCTTGTAGATGTAGGCGCTCCTCTCAATGTGGGAGCTGCAATCACTTCGACTTTCGATGCCGGTTGCTCAATGATTACTCCAGGATTCGAAGGCTAAAACACGGGAGGATCAGCATACTAGATCAGGATCCACTTCACAATAAACAAGGCTAGCAATCGGCGACATCGATAAGATCATACCATCGAGCGTGGAAACTTTTTTTAGGCGCGCGTAGAGCGTCGAGTTTTATTTCAGACAGCGTCACAATGAGAGGTGGTAAGACGATTGAATGGACATAGCTACAAAATAAGGGACGGTAACTGTTTCTCTGCTATTCTACGGGACATAAGGGAGTGAATACTATTGATGATAATCTTGGGAATAAAAGGTCTTTCGTCGAAGACGAAATCCCAATGCGCCTGCCAAATACTTTGTAGGGTAGCTTCAATGATGGTAACACTGACAATGATGGGGGGTGGGGGTCTGGCGGAAATTGGCAATGGAAGATGGTAGCTCGCACTTTGTGTTCGTCAACACGTTGGAGTAAGAGATCTTGCCAAACTTTGAGCCAAGTATATCGCTTCTTGTAGCATTGGAACAGAACGAGCGTGGAAACTAAGCGAATCGCAGGGTTGGTCGGGGTTCGTCACTTGGTTATCAAATAGCCAGCCATTAGGTAACGCCAACAAATCACAACATAGCTGCCTGTTTGTCCAGTTTTTGAACATCTCTTTATTCTCAACGCCTAATATAATGTCTTTGAAGGCAAGTGCAAGTGATGGAATCAGAAAAAATAACATAGAATAGAAGGCTTCCAAGGGAAGTTGTCGAGCTCCTGGTTTTCCTTACCTTTCTTACTCCGTTTCGTACACTAGTTATTGTCTGCCTCGGTGTATCGTCTGGAAACCTCAAAATAGTGGTTATCTGTCCATTATTCTACATTGCTGCTTAGGTGGAAATATATCTTTTTTTCTCTACACTGGCCGGAAATATGGTAATCATTTTCGTCATTGGCTGATATCAAGGGATGCTAGCGCAACAAAACAAGCGGTGTGACCAGTCATGATCTGGAATACCAAGTGTATAAGTTTGCCGAGTTTCCTCTTGACATTATGCTTATTGTACGTCGTTTAAATTCACAAAGTGGTTTCACTCCCAAGTAAACTTTTTTGCAGCACCGCTGGCTTTGTCTACTAAGCCGTAGGGTTTGCTTTGAAACTTCCTACAAAACGTACCATTACACTGGAGAGATCAAACCGATGGATCCGGTTTTTATATTTGGCGAAAGCCCATAAAGATCGTGTATGTATAAGCTCACAACCTCTTATTTTTGACTTTATAATCACTTTCCGCCAACTGTACGTTCCCAATGGCTTTTCTACATAATTCTTCTCATTTCAAATGATTTTACATTTTTAACCTTTCCATTTTCTCCGTTTTCTAAATTTGAAAGAAAAGAATAGAAATGGAAAGGTTACTAGTGAAAGTCATAGGAATCATAATGCACTATATGAAAAAGAGGTTACTGACCCATTTTGAATACGTATTTCCACAGAAAATCTCTACGTTACATATGGTTACCTTGTAACCATAGCAACCAGCCTATTTATTATGGTTACACATCGATAACTATATAGTATCTGTGATAGTAATTACTTCTGCAGTAATACCCTGTTTCCTACTGCAATTTGGATTGCATTTCGAGAACCTTATACGCAGAAAAAGTATCAATACAGCGAAGATTGAGGCTTTCCATGATGAAGGTAAGCAAACATGAGTATTATAGTGTCGGTACGTCCGAAGCCGAAGGAGTTCACATTGGTATGTTGCATAAGATGAAGAGTATAGATTTATGGTCGTCCGCTGTTGTTGCTAATTGACACGTTAATCGTCTCATTACCATGTAAATGATAGTAATTAATCTGGTACAAACTTGATCTACGGACGAATAAGTGCCAAATTTATTCATTGCCCGCTCATACAAATATGTATGCTATCCAAATAATACAGAAATAAGACTGTTAAAAATCTTGTTTTCTATCTATGCGCATCATCAAACCGTACCGAAAAGACCCGTTGTCACACCGTGTACCTGATATAAAACCATATGGATGCCACGTCCGGTTTCCCGGAAAGGGGGAAAAAGTAAAAAAGGAAATTAAAGAGATAAAGCGGAAGCATGTATAACTATGGCAACATGGAAGGCCTGCATGATGCATGCTTTTCTTATCTATTACGAAAATTTTACTTTCCCGCATTGAGCTTAGTGTTATTTCTTGTAATCACAGGCCAGAATTCATTGTATTGTTTAGAATGTTTAGTTGAAAAAGTATAAATTATATCTGGAAGACTTTTTGACCTGCTGCAATAGGTATATGGTCGACTCCTTGCGATACAAATGTATGATATAAAAGGGTATCTGATGCCATGTATGAAAACCCCCCTTACTGGCGAGAAGACAGGCCGATGTCGAAACGTTGTGAATAGTTATAGATATAGAAAGAAGAAAGTTTCGAATGTTTATCTGTTTGCTTACCGCATTCTCTTTATCAAATGCAACTCGAAGCTTATTAGTATCATATCTTATACAGCTGACACTTCAGTGTAGCACTTTGGCAAAGATCCATTAAATTGATCGCTTGATTAGGCAGAGCGATAAAGACACTATTTAACTTGTCAGAGTTTATCATCAACAGATCAGGTGTGCGTGGCTGCGTAACGAGGCTTTGCTAAATTTGCACCAGTAGGCTCTCTATGTAAGTCAGTTGGGGAGTCATGGTACCCAGTTATGCCTTCTCTCTCAACTTCCGGCTGAAAACTGTAAGCGAAGAACTTTAAAATCATTCAAAGGGGAGAGTAGGTAGTTTGCAACCGGATTAGTTGATAACGTGCATATGGTATTTTTTTTACCTGGCCATTATTGCCTTTTGTTCCGAAAGAAGGATCTAGTCTTAAGTAGCAAAGTATCGTAATTCTCAAACATCTATCAAGTATTTCAATTTAACAGATTTGTACGTATGTCATTATAGCGTTGTAAAAGCCAGTCATTGATTATGAGGTATAGAGCATACACTATCTCTACTGTGTAAATGTCGATCTTTTTAACTTACAAAATAGGCTACAAACAAATCCCGGGAAGATCATTTGTCATCCAAATGCTGACAATGCATAGAGCTGCCATACATTGCTTGCCACTGATAAGAGCTTAACTCATTGCAATCGACAACCTTGTTTGCTATTGCTTATCTCGTGCCTCCTAGTATTCAAGGGGTGAGTTTTTGAAACAAAGTGATCCGGTCGGAGAAAAAAAGAAGGTTAAGGGAGAGTATCTGAATCTTATCTGTCCGGCGAGGAGAATACTTCCATCTCAAAAAATCAAGATCTTTCTTTGTAACATCTCTACAAGAGAAATTTCTCCTTCTACTCTACTAGTTAATTTTTTGAGAATGGGGAGAATCCTCTTTTTTCCCATCTAGACTCATACTCCATGGTCAATATCTGTCGCTTTAATTGACAGCGTCTCTAATACATGAATGCTCTTGTTAAAGTTTAATAAAGTTTAAAGTACAAGTAGTAGTTTGAGTTACATTTTTTTCGAATCCTCATGGCCCTCATGGATGATCGGGCGCTTCGATGCATAATGCACGGATGCGCTAGGGAGCGGTGGTCCTATGTGTTAAAGAACCGCGTGGTGCTGGACCCGCTATCAGTAAAGCTGCCATTGATAGTTTGGTAATTTTATACAGCTAGAAATGGTAACTGCATGATAACCGAAAAAGATGATCCTTATTATTTTAAATTTAGTACTCTACTGCTTTACCTTAACATAGATAATACAGATTTCGTAGCAATACTGTCCATTATCTCCCTATTTAGCTCAGCGGACATTCCAGCGATCTCCATGAATCTAGATTAAGTACACTAAACATATCCAAGACATGGTAACGTGCATACAGATCAGAGAGCAAAATTATGGTTGTTCATGCAAAATTGAAGATTATCTTTAATGATGTCGAAAAGTCAGAAGGATATAATAGATAGTTTTGGCAAGGTAGTGGATCCCAAATGGGAGCCAATATATCAAGTTATTTATTATGCGATTGTCAACTGTACGTCTTATCAGTGGCGGAAACACCGCTAACTACTTGGCCATTGATAACGTTATCTAACAAACAAACAGAAGACAAGAGTGCCTATTCTAACCTCAACGAGATCAGAAGCGGCCTTTCATTCATGTACGTTGCCACTTTAGAAACGGCAATCGTTAAAAGTATTATCTTATCATCCATATGGAAGATATTTCATTATCCTTATAAAAAGGCTTTAATAAACGTTTATTTTATTCCATTGAATCATACAAAACTTCAACTCGTCTAATTTCTCCTACTCTTCACGAGATATATCCACGCTGAGCCCAAACAACAACAACAACTACTGTTCATCTAGCCTACCTCTCCATACTTGCCCCGAGCTTGTTTCGCCTTGCCAAGTCTGCTTTCTCCGTTACTATACTACAGATATCTCTCGCTTTTCCGATATGAAATTTTTCGCCAAACAGCTTATTTTGGATCAACATGGCAAGGCTACCAACTTCCGACTACACAGTCTTCAGTTTCCACATATGAGAGCTTTGCACTTTGTGAGTAGCAGCGCAACACCGTACGCGTGAAAAAATTTGAGTTACTCACTTTGTAAACATTTAGGCGTGGTTTTCGTTCATGGTAGCATTCATGTCATGGTATGCCATTCCTCCAATTGTATATCACATTGCGCAGGATCTTGATATACCTCCGGTTGATATCTACGATTCCAACATGGTTGCAGTTGCTATTACTATTGTAGCACGTTTAGTCATCGGGCCACTCTGCGAACGTTTTGGTCCTCGCCGAATGATGTGCTTTGTTCTTATTTGTGGTGCCATCCCTTGCGGTTTGACAGGCCTCATTCAAAATGGTTCTGGTCTTATTGTAATTCGGTAGCGTTCATCTCTTACAAAAAAGTAAAAGCAGCAACTGACAAGCCTGTCTTTTTTTATATATAGGGCAGTAATTGGTATTCTTGGAGGCGCATTTGTCCCATGCCAGTTCTGGACTACTCAAATGTTTGCACCCTCCGTTGTTGGTACTGCCAATTCGATTTCAGCTGGTTGGGGTAACATGGGTGCCGGCGTCACATACCTGCTTATGCCAGCAATCTATGGTGGCATTGTGGCGCATACTTCCAATGCCATTGCATGGAGAGTTACTTTTGTTGTGCCTGCTTGCATTTGTATCCTCGTTGCCATCATGGACATGCTTTTCGCTACGGATACTCCTCATGGTGATTGGTTGGCACTCCGTCGTCAAGAGCAAGGACAACCCTCTTCCGATGGAATCAGCATCGCATCAACCGAGTCGGCTGAACAGAAAGTCGAGAAGGGTCTTGGTGCCACCGTCGAAGAAGTTGACAACTTCAATGATGATGAGTCCATTGCCGATGTCAAGCGAAACCAGTCCTTTGTCGACACGCTTATCACTTTTGGAAAGCTCTTTTGCAAGCCTGGTGTTTTAATCATGGTCTGCCATTATGCCTGCTCGCTTGGCACTGAACTTGCCATTGACAACGTTATTGGTGAAGTCTTTCGGGAACATTTCTCACTTGATCCAGCTACCGCGGCATATATCGGTTCCATTTTCGGTTTGCTTAACCTTTTCTCCCGTGTCTCCGGTGGTCTTTTCTCGGATTTGATGGCCCATCGATTCCATCTTCCTGGTCGGATACTTGCTCATCTCATTTTGATGTGTTTGGAAGGCCTTTTTTTGATTGCCTTCAGCTTTGGTCTCGAGACCAATATGCCTTCCGCTATCGTGTTGATGATATTTTTCTCATTCTTTGTTCAAGCTGTCTGTGGATCGACGTTTGGCATCGTTCCTTTTGTCGATCCAATAAACAATGGAAAGGTCATGGGCATGGTTGGTGCTGGTACGTATAATTACTATAAAATTACCGATATAGAAACTGATCAGTCCTCGCCATTTTATCTAACAGGTGGCAATATTGGTGGTATTATCTTCAACCTTATGTTTCGTCAGTTCCAGCCAAATTTCGAAGGGGCATTCTTGTGTCTTGGATGCGTTTCGCTCGGTGCTGGTGTCGTTGGAAATCTCTTGCTTCGTGTCCAAGGAAAGAGTATCTGGCATCTGTTTGGCGGCCGTTATGCTTAATAACTTTACTAATACTTTTTCTTCATCTATACACTTGTTTACATCCACCATATATATATACACCCTTTTCATTATTTCAAAGATCTTTATGTACAAGTCTAGTGTCGTTGTAGCTTATGCTTCATTTACTTATCGCCGGCGCTACCAAGAATAAATCCTGGTGTAAACTATTACACAAAAAGTATATATTAATTTATTTGATTGAGGATGGTCAGTGTGATGTAGAAGGATCAATTGGTAACAATAAAGAGTCGCTGAGACCGTAAAATAAATCTCTGTTCTGGTTGTCATTTCATATGCTAAACTAGTGCCTTACTTATACTGTTGACTACGGCACATCTTTGACTGTCCTTCTAGCATCTTCTAGTTATTGAAGGTACATTTGTCATCTAGTGATGTTTCACTGAGTGTCGCTCTTCACTCTGATTGTTTTACTTTCATATTTTATCCGATTCTTCTTTTATCCGAACTTATGTTTATCCGAATTCATCTTTATGCGAATTATCATGTCAGCCACGACAGTCAGTACACATGATTGTCATTAACTTCATAATAATTGGAAAATTTATTTGCCTTTATCTCGAAATCTGCCGACACCAAAAGTTTTGTTGTGGTACAACAAATTTCTCTTTCTCTATTCTTCGCATCTAGATCATTGAATAGATGAAAGCTACTGCAAAGTCTCGGCTAATCTGTCAAGTATAATAATTGGTATCCTCTGTGGTAGCAATAATATTATACGAGGAGTTGTAAACTCATATGTACCAGGATTTATAAATCGCCACTCGGTATCAATGTGTAACGGTTATAAAGATATAGGTTATTATATTTTCTGGTGATGGTACAGTACTGATGTTTTGTATCCCCTACTAAAAATTTCTCTATTGTTTCTAATTCAGTTTTTTTTTCAACCTTGTATCTTTTTTCTTCTGTCTTCCTCCTTTTTCCCTGATGCCGGGCAGGTTTTTCATTTCTAATTCTTTAAACGGAACAGGCGAGAGCGGAAAGCTGTGGTCAGCTAGCGTTCACTAAAAACCCAGCTTTATCCTGTACTAATGTGTTCATAAATTGAAGTCCTTAAAAAAACATGTTTAATCGGCGTCTATCAAAGTTGCTTATCATATGGATTCACACTGTATCCAGAATATTCGAATGACTATCACTTGAGAACTGCTACGTAAAATTTTATTGCTCAATCATGTGACGTTGTCATCTGTATGATATAACAGTACCTGTTTTCATAACGCGTGAAACCGATAGGCCATTGATATCAAACGTTCAAAAAGATAATCTGGAAGTCGGCGATACCCACATCAATTAGCAATACGTATCATTGCACACAAAAATTCAATGTACCAGGGATGCTCTACTACTAATACCCAGGCTAGTGTGCCGGGGACTTGTTTATTTCTATATCAACAAATATCGGGATAAAAATGAAAACTTTGATCATGCATGTATACATCTGATGTTAGTGTCAAATCACAAAGGATAGTATTTTATTTTATTTTGGCCCTGATAATATATACACCTCACCACACTACTAATATTGCACTAGTATGTCGTTTGTTACTTTAATTTGTCAACTGGATACATAATTATCAGTAGCACCGCGATGAATTTCATGTGAGCTCATCATTAGCGGTGGCGCAATCTAATACTGGGCTAAAGCATACCATTTTTTTCTTATTTCGATAAGTTTTAAGGTTAACGGCCATATATAATAAGAAAAGATCTGACCAAGTAAATGGGAAAGGATCGATAATTATGACGCACACTATCAAGTGAGTAGTTTCCAGTATTTCCGTATTGTATAATAGTAACCTTTGAGAGCCTTGATTATAGAATATATCGCAAAGGTTTTGTAAGTCGTCCCTACGCACCTAAATAAACTATGCTTGGTGAGCCACGTAAATGCCCGCTATTTCTTGCATGCTGGGACTGATGATTGGACTAAGATATTCATCGCGTGCGCCGTATGCCAAAAATTTGATATGCTTAGTACTTGTTTGTACAGTTCAAGTCCATCATTCGCGAATACATCGAATATTGTGCTCCGTCTAAAACACAATGATGAACCCTAACCGGGGGCTGAAAAAAAGTTGGGCGCATGGACACACAGTAATAACTTTAATTCTGAGAACTTTAATCTGCCAAACTCTATTTTTATGCTTTCAGATTCCAGCAGCTGTGGCCAATAAAAATGTTTATGCACAAAACATTACCAAGGTCTTCAGTAGCTTTAATAGAAGAAAAGAATACAACGGACTATAACGCATCACACAAGTCAACCAGACAGATACACTACATAAGGTGGAAGCAAAATGCCAAACTTACAATTTCTTCGATTACGCAGCATAAAAAATTAATTTAAGAGGTCATCGCTTGTGACGGAATTCCTTGTTTAGTACACAGATCAGGAGCTGAAGCACACCATAATGCATGACCCTTGACTTTATTTTCATAACCATCAAAAAAGAAACAAAATTTTTCTATTTGCCAACAAGCTTCTGTCCAAGCACGTTTTGAAATAGTCTCAGTGAAGAAAAGACTAGCTGCTACCGCAAAAAGTAAGCAAACAAACTTTATTTTGATTGTCCATACGCTTGAGCAAAGGGTATATATAGAAACATAATGGAACGTCGACGAAATATCTCATCATCAAGTTTCCCAACACATTGACCTCGGTATGAAGTTCTTTGCAAGAGAACTGCTAGTGGATCAGAATAATAAGGCTATAAATTTTCGGTTACATAGCCTTCAGTTCCCTCATATGAGAGCCTTGCACTTTGTAAGTCTACTAGGCCCTGTAATTCCCAGAATAACACCGTATATTGACTTCACCATTTTTTTACGTAGGCATGGTTCTCATTTATGATCGCTTTCATGGCTTGGTATGCTATCCCACCTATCGTCTATCATATTGCGGAAGATTTGGGGATATCGTCAGTGGAAATATACGACTCCAACATGGTTGCGGTTGCCATCACTATTGTAGCACGCCTTGTGGTCGGCCCACTTTGTGAGCGATTTGGTCCTCGACGTGTAATGTGTGTAATCCTTATTTGCGGAGCTATCCCTTGTGGTTTGACCGCACTAATTACAAATGGTGCTGGTTTGATCGGTGTTCGGTAAGCTTAAAAAAGTGCATAATAGCTATTGCAAAAGACATATAATACTTAAAGCCATAACCTTAGGGCTGTCATTGGAATCCTTGGTGCTGCATTTGTCCCATGTCAGTTCTGGACAACTCAAATGTTTGCCCCGTCCATAGTGGGTACCGCAAACTCTATCTCCGCTGGCTGGGGAAACATGGGTGCTGGAGTCACATACCTGCTCATGCCTGCTATATACGATGGTATCGTATCACACACTACAAATGCTATTGCTTGGCGAATGACATTTGTGGTACCTGCTGGTATTTGCTTGATGGTTGCTGCAATGAATTACTTTTTGGCCACCGATACACCTCAAGGAGACTGGTTTGTCGTCAAGAACAATCAAGATACACAAGAATTCATCAGCTCTTCGATCAGTGTTGCTGCTTCGTTCGAGGAACCGGAACAGAAACTGGAAAAAGCCCTATCCAACAACACTGGATCTACAAGTGATGGTGATGACGAAAGTATTGGCGAAGTCAAGCGAAACCAGTCGTTCAAGGGCACACTTTTTAGCTTTGGCATGGTATTATGCAAACCCGCAGTATTGGTTATGATGACGCATTACGCATGCTCTCTTGGTACAGAACTGGCGATCGACAATGTAATTGGACAAGTCTTCCGAGAAAAGTTTGCACTTGATAACTCGACATCTTCCTATATCGGCTCTGTATTTGGCTTACTTAACGTTTGCTCTCGCCTATGCGGTGGCCTTTTCTCGGACTTCATGGCTCAACAATTTCATATACCTGGACGGATCCTTGCTCATTTTATATTAATGTGCTTGGAAGGCGTGTTCTTAATTGGATTCAGTTTTGGCCTTATCAGTCTGTCCAGTGCCATTGTCTTGATGATACTTTTCTCCTTTTTTGTTCAAGCCGTGTGCGGCTCTACCTTTGGTATTGTTCCTTTCGTCGATCCCCCCAACAACGGCAAGGTCATGGGTCTGGTTGGCGCAGGTATGTGAATTTAAATTGCGCGACAGAATACGAGTTTCATTAACCATTTGAACAATAGCGGGAAATGTGGGTGGGCTCGTGTTTAACCTCATGTTTCGACAACTTCAGCCAGACTTTGAAAAGGCATTTCTGTGCCTCGGTTGCATCTCCTTGGGTGCCGGACTAATTGGTAATGTCATCATCCGGGTCCAGGGCAAGACAATCTGGCACCTATTCGGTGACAATTATGCTTGATTTTTCTTTAGTCAAGAACATGTAATTTACGTTGAATATGTTATTCGCTAATAGCCCCTATTACGATCATTACGTATTTGAATAAAGAGTATAACGTAAATTGGCGGCGTATAACATTCGATCACATTCGTCATACTGTAACACCGAAATCTGCACGCAAATTACCTATGGAGTTTATTATACATGATTTTAGACTTTTTTCTTCAAAGCCTGCTTCACAATGGCGCGCAAAATTGACACACTGCGGTTGTCCGGAGCATCAAATGTTGGTACAAAGCCATTCATGCTATAGCCAAATCCAATTTTGTGCTCTGGGTTCCACAGAAACACACTGCCACCCATACCGATCCAACCAAAAAATTGCACATCCTCGATTACGAAGCCATCGACGCTACCCCAACCTCCCTTAACTGCTGCCATTGGTTTCTGGAAAAGTACGTCAAATTCTACTGGCATAGGCTCGGTAGCCAAAGTATACGTTTCGGAACTCAGTAAGTCGGGCTCTCCATCCACAATCGCTTTGCCTCCGTTCGCCATCATTGCAGCCAGTTTGGCGATCTAACCGTCAAGGTTATTCATTACACAATGTGGCATTGAATTGATATTTACCGAATGAGAGTTGGTGAACCCAGAATATGCAGGGGATTCGATGCGACGCAGCCGTAAGGTAGTGTATCCTTCTATACTGCCGGAATCAAGCACACCGTTTGTAGATGTCTTTGCAAGGACAGGATTTTTGCCGCGTACTATCTGGATGAAGTTGCTCAGACCACCAAGCATTTTGATGCTGCGAGATATGTGGGGGATGGTTGGAGCTTCATAAAAGTGAGCGATCCGATCGTCGTATTGTTCCTGGTATGGCCGCAAATGCCATTCGATACCGTATTTCTCGTTCAGCTCGGCAGCAACATCGTTGACTGTGCAGTTGGCCACACGCCTTAGGATTTCATTAATGTACCATCCATGAGTCGCCGCATGATAGGCACGTGTTCGAACTCCTCCGAAAGTATGCGGCTGAGCTGCCAGGATACGAGAGCGTCTTTCAGGGTCATCGAATTCCTCCGAGGTCACTGGCCTGTCCAGGTAGGAAACACCAGCAGCATGCTGCATCTATATTAGCCAGTTACCGTTAGCGATTCGCACTGTCACATCATTGGAAGCAACATGCCAGATCCCCAAGCGTCACATTTTCCTTGTTGCCCTGTGCGAATTCCGGCCAGTATGTGGCAATCTTCTCGTCATATGACAAAGCCCCTTTATCGACGAATTGAGCAACCGCGATATAAGCCTAAAATAGTATACATAAGGAAACCCTATTTGTTTTGAAAAACAGTCCTTCTTACCAGGGACTTGGTGCTTGAGAAAACCATTTGTAAGGAGCTTTCAGTATATGGGATCCGTTTCTCAACGCTTTGCCACCCGCCTTGTACGTTAAGAACCAGTTTACCATCCACATAAGCTGTTGCAGTCGCGCCGATATCCTCACCGCGGAAAAAGTTCTCTTTGAACGCTTGCTCTGCCGAAACATACTCTTCATCCACGTAGCCGCTGAAGGGCACATCGTATCGTTTGCTACACCCGTATCCAAACACTGAGCAGCTCCATGGGGTAAACGCGCCCTCGTTCGCGATTCTGGCTATGGCAACGGCCGTCAGAACTAAAACCAAGCCTATGACCTTCAGCAGCACCCAAACAACCGAGCGCTTGGCTTCGGCAGGTGCCTTTGGTACAGTGTCGGGGGAACTGGCCTTCGCCACTTTGCTTTGGCCCTTTGTAGTTTTGGAAGCCATTCTTGGAGAGGTGAAAGAGGGCACGTTCGCACCATGCTGAATTTATATGGAACTGTTGCACAGACCGTGCCCGTATTGTTGCACAGGGCTTCAAGTATATTTTCACTCGCTTAGAAATCAATATAAACAGCGACTCCTTTGCTTCGCATTCTTGATGTCATCTCGCAAGGCTCATCGTCAGGAACAATAACCTTTTGAATTTATCAAAGTGCGTTGTTTTGCGCTTGTGGATATAATGTAGTGCCATACTTTGGTGCCACGACAGTTCGAATTAGATTTCGAGCACGACCTTGCCCGTTTGTTATCCATTTCTAATATATATATATTATATTATTAGTCATGCCAGTGTACTAGAAGGTACAGCACTCACACTAGGAGGGGGATTGCACTGTCGACATTCTCCTGAGTAAGACCCTTGAAAGTAGTAGACACGATAGGCTTGATTTTGTGCTCGTCCACAAATTCGATTAACTTGACAAATTTAGTTCTTGAACTAAAGCCGTTCCTCTTAGCTCAACGTTATTAGAAAAGAGAAAACCAGAATAGATAGCACCCTGAGTCCTGGTATGTTGTCATAATGGACGATAAAGCCGCCACATTTCATCACGAATGCAAGCTTGTCAAATAGTGGACCGCCAGAACCATCAGTCACAATATTGATGGACTTTCCGTCTAGTTGTTTCAATTCCGATTGGTTGGTAATATCTTTGTTATTCTTTGTGCCGAAAAGCAAAATTGCCCTCTCTTTATCGCTTACGATCTTTATAGCTGACATCATCTTCGGCACCTGTCTACTTTTGCAAACTCGAACTTTCGTGGGAAGTGACATAATATAGGCGCGAGCACCGACAGCAACCGCAAACTGAAGAGCGAGAAGTGACACGCAACCACTGATACGAGTAACAAGACGTAGTCACCCTTTTTCACTTCTCCTTTAAAAAGACCGCTCTTTATTACATTCTATTAGATCATTAATACGTATAAAATGAATGGTGTTTACCTATAAGCTATGAAACCAGCAAGTGAAATATCTGGAGCTTCAGATACTGTGAGATGCTCGGGATAAAGAAACACTTGTTTGCAGTCGATATCGGCTCTCTCCGTAAACGTGCCTAGCAAAATGTCGGCCTTTAACTAATCAATCTTCCTTGAGTTAATTTACCAGGATCTGGCAGAGCCCCCAAAACACGAGATTCGCCTTCAGGACTACGTGATATGGTGAATGAGCTTATCTCGATGAAATGATACACTTCGTGATACCGGAGACCCATAGCATCTCCACATCAACAAATACCTTCATATACCAGTTGGCATATAGCTTAATCGTAAGTAACATTGTTTGTACCAATCTTGAGCCTATCGTGCTCCTCGGTGTGACGCATTTTTTTTCTTTGTACATATCAGGAATCGATCGACCAGGCGCTTATCTATTCTTAGTGCTAAACTGGATATCACAGTAGTTAGCTACCGTGACCACTACGTACATCGCTAGAATGCATTGGAAAACTTTCAGATTCACCGCCAATTACTGCATTTGAAGAACCCATTTGACTTTAATGTCGTTCTTTTACGGGCATGGGATGAGCTTTAAGGTGACGCTTGAATGTCGTGTCTATCTAGAAGGAGGAATTCAGTTATAACCTTCGGTTTATGGAAGCATGTACCTTATCAATTGCTCTTGGCATACGCAAGACTGACCTTTGTACTTTTTCTTCAAGTAATTTACGAATGGACCTTTTGCAGAACTGCTGACTGCCATCAGTATAGTTCACATGGCTATCTTGGCGATTCAAAACCACTGCAAACAATTTTTGGTGAATTTATCGAATGGGTTTTTTGAAGTCGTTGAACATAAGCTTTTTAACCGCGGGGAAACAAAATCCCGGATAGCCCGAATTCTCGCTCTCCGGCGTCAAGATGTGGGAGACTTTAAGGTACTCAGTGAAATATTGGTATACAAAGACTGTCCGAGCGATTTCTTGAGGCGAGGAACTTTGTGTAAGGGACGATCGCATGAAATATGAAGTGATTCTCAAGTGAATACATAGAGTGTAGCGTGGATTATTAATATCAGCAAAGTACGGCATATTAAAGAAAAAGTAATCTTTCGTTTGAAATGGCACTGCTCACATTTGCAAGTACATTATGTATCCTGATGAATAAAGTTCACAATTAAGCAAGTGCTTAAATCATACTTATATTAAGTAAACTATTATGATTTTTCCTTCAAATTTCAATAACCACTTTACCAGTTTGGTTTCCGCTCCTAATAAGTAAGGTAAGATATTCTGTTATCAGAAAATAAAATGCAAACATGCTTACGCCAACAGTGAGAAAGCATTTTCGACGTTTTCTTGAGTAAGTCCTTTGAAAGTGGTCGAAACAATCGGCCTGATTTTGTACTTATCAACGAACTCAATCATTTCGCCAAATTCGCGGCGCGAACCCATGGTGGAGCCTTTCAACTCGACGTTATTATATCCCAAGTCAATGGTAAATAGAAGACCTTGTGGGCTAGCGGTAACACCATATTGAGCAATTATTCCTCCACGGGCTATGACGTGGAAAAGTTTGTCAAAGAAGGGACCACCTGAACCATCAATTACAGCATCGATACGATGACCGTTCAATTGTTTTTTCAGATCATCGATGGCATTGGCTAATGATTATCAGATTAGTGTGTACTTCCATACATGCACTCGAAATCATACTTACGGTCATTGTAGTAAACGCCACATACAGCACCCAATTTTTTTGCAAACTCAATTTTTTCGCGCTTGGACGAGGTTACATAGACATGGGCACCAATGGCAACCGCAAATTGGAGTGCAGTAAGTGCCACGCCGCCGCCAATACCAGTGATCAGGACATAGTCACCTTTTTGAATATGGCATTTGAAAAAAACGGCTCTGGAATTGCACTGCATTTGAGTATCAAAACAGAAGATAAAATGAAAAAAGAAATACCTGTAAGCAGTAAGACCGACAAGAGGGAGAGCTGCAGCTTCGGCTGCTGAGAGATGCTCAGGGCAAGGGAACACTTCTTTGCTATCAATGTTGATTGATTCTGCAAAGGTACCTAATGATTTGTCAAGTTTCGTTTGACTGACATTTGATGCACGCACCTGGTGAAGGCAGCAAACCTAGAATACGAAAATCGCCTTCAGCACCACGAGGGTTTGAGTCCCAGTTGACACCTGGGTTTATAAGGACCCGTTGACCTTCTTCTACCGACGCAGCTCCTTTCTTTTGAAGGATACCGACTCCATCAGCCCCTAGCACAGAACCTGGAATCTTCTCCCCAGGATATTGGTCTTTAAGTATCCAGACATCGCTATTTGGTTGACTTTAGAGAATAGTTATGCTCTACATGTGGCTATTTAATCCTTACCGATGGTTCAATGCAGCAGCTTGGATCTTGACAATTGATTGATCCGGCTGAAGTTCCGGCACTTGGGCATCCTTAACTTTGACACCAAGTTTGAAAGGGGTGTTGGGCTTAGGGTTTGTTGTGAGAACCGCTGCCCTAACCATATTATTTGTTGAAAAATTCTACAGTTTAAAAAATAGTTTGCTCACACTCACCAACTTATATAACTACTTTGATTAGAAATCAATTGATATGATGCGAGAATGATAATGGACGCATAAAGGGCGAGTCGTCAGATTGCTAAATCTGATGATGTACCTAAAGAGCATTATCTGTGGTTAAGCTACCATTGAACTGATACATGCTTTTTTTCTATTTTTACTCAACCAGTGGCAAGGTAACGCTTTCAGATGATGTTTAGAATAAATTATCTGTATATCACACGCCATGCTACTTGTCGTCGATTACTAATAGATTACTAATAGATTACTAATCACCGGAAGTGTGAAGGTCTCGTAAGCGCGGAGGCACAATGCTACGTTTTGGAAATAGTACGAATCATTACTCTGATTAGAGATTGGTACGGGTGGATCATGCGTAGATATGTAATATGTTTATGTATTCCCTACAAATACGACAAGCTAATTACAGCGACTTGACGGGAGTACGTTTTGAATTTATAGTCTTTTTTTGTAACTTACTGTTGTAAAATATTTCTGAACACAGGAGTATCTTGTTAATTACACGCACGCCAATATCTCTTGGCCCTGGTGTGCAATACATACATTGCATATCTCCATAGTATTTTATATGTTGTGTGCCAAGGATATTGGGTTAGTAATATTTCACTTTACTAGTCATTATACAGCTGCCCAGGGCAATAATTTTGTACTATACTAGCTTGTTTTCATTATTGCTTTTACTGTCCATCTAGCCATAAAATCGGTATGCAATGTCTTCGCGCATTATAACTTGCCATTAGCGGAATCCAAAGGACAATACCCTTTTATCGGCCAATATATCTAAAAATACTTTCGTCTCGCCCAGGAAAAATGCACCTTGCATATGGAGAGCTAATCCAGTATAACACTTTGGTCTAATCCAGATATTAACTTTACATGCTCCACTTTAAAGAATTAAAGCAGGGCCAAAAGTACGTACAAAATTAGTATATATTGCATAAGGTCACCACCCTTGGATTTGAAACAATGTATCATATCCTTTGCTATTCTTTATTATTCTTTTCGCTTATTCTTTGGCTAAAAGATAATTTTGTTGCTAATCCAGTAGAATATGTTTTCTTTGGTTTCGGCTTTTAAATCTCACCCACGATATTTCAAAGGATGAGTTCTTCCAGAGTGCTTTATAAGTGGTCATGAAGGCATGAAGTATTAATGTCAGCGATCAGCCAGAAATTCATTTTCCCAAAAAATAAGCTAGATATACTTTCTTGCGTATAGGGACAGGTGTACGTTTATCTATCATCTTGATGTTGGCATCAAAATATGTATCTTGATTGATGATGCAAGGTTTTAACCTCAGTCCGTCATGCTAACACTCCTCGTGCTTGATTTTACACATTTGCAGAAAAAAAAGTCATTGGATCATGACAAGGTCCGAGTAGTCTACCCTTTTGGCAAAATATTCTCAAATAGAACTCGTCCTGCAATACCTAACAGAAGATTATGAGGTACGAATGTCTGTCTCCCGAATAACGCTAACATGTGGACCCGTGTCCTTGGATCAAGGAATGACATATACATGTGCTATGAAAAGCCGCATGAAACATAAACGTGCATTACTGGATGTATATACTGGACAAAATTTCAATATCCTGAACAAATTATACATATCAGCAAGTGCATAATACAGCGATTAAAGTACGTATACTATGTATATGATCACTATTGGGTTGGCGTAATAACAACTGCGCGTTACCATCATTGTGCAGCTATGAAATCAGCCAACTTGCAAAATGCAGAAAGCAATATATCGGCTTTTTATATGCACTCACACTCGAATATTTCAGTGGTAATATTGTTAACGAATCATCAGGGTTGATTGTGGAATAATTGGCTACAGGAGTGAGAAGGACCAACATCACGACTATTACTTCAGTTTGCGATACAAAATAAGTACGATCACTTTGTCCTAGAAATAGGGAACATTGTACGCTACAAGGATGCATAAGATGAGCCAACGATTATGTACCATGCATGCGTGCTTTCTCTGACGGAAAATAAACCGTAGACTTGCAGAACACCACTATTGGGTGCCACACGATCAACGGTTTAATTTTAGAAATCTCGATTGATGTAGTTTCCAGATATAGTATTCGAACATTGTTGACTACGTGAGAAATGGTGTGGGAATAGGAAAAGACGTATGAAGACAGATTAAAAAAATTGATGCTGCGTGTCAACTAAAAAAATAAGTTATGTAAATCTGCACCTATTAAGCTACATCGCATCCGTTTCACTTGCAGATGCGCATGAGGAAAGCACACATTTTTGAACAATCTTGAAATAGAATATAGCCCAGATACTATTTCCAAGACGCAAGGCTCGACTCATTGGCCTGCGTTGTCATTGTATAGTTTGTGCTACCCTCCGTAGTGAACCAGCATTTAGATATCCTTTTATGGTTAGCGGGAGCTTCCTTTTTTTTGCTGATCATCGGTCAATAATATAGAATGCAGAGATCTACTGTATGCAGCAAATCCGCCGGAGCAATGACCAAGTACGTACAGTAATTTTATACTGTAAAAAGGTTCAATAATGTCCGTAACAGTACTACTACTACTTAATAATACGACTCTCGGTAACCTGTCAAATTTGCTTGCAGTACCAAATTAAACACGTGGTCACATGAACAATAACGCTTTATCGAAGAACCTTGACATTTTGAACAAAAGTTGCCAACAGTATATGTAGAGAGACCATTAAGCCATAATCCACTGGTGGAATGAGAAGCATTGGGTCGAATCTCACGCGTCCAAGGTACCCTTTAGGCAAACAGTCATGATGGTGACAAAGCCTCCAGAAATGGATTTTCGGTACGTAGATAAATTTATCTGATCCACGTAGATATCTTACGCTTTCGGTTACCCGAAATTGAATCTACCGTTGGTGGATGCAGTGTGCCAACTGTCTTTAACCTATATATCTCATGAATATCCTTCCCACGCACAAGTTTACCAGGCCATTATCGGAAAAAAAAACGAGCACTTTTGGAATTATTATTGTCCGCTGTTGGTGCTGCTGTACTGTTTGGTTCATGCTGTATTAGGGCGATGACGCGAGATCATGCTTGCCTCAGCGATAATCTTTCCGAGTATCTGTGATTTAAACCATTCTACGTGCAACATCGAGGAACAGAATATTGTTTCACAAAAACCTGATAATGCGGTGTCATCGGCCACGGACATCTCATCAACAAGAAAAGAAGGGTGAGTTTACCATAGCTCGTTATCAGTTGGCTATCTTGGTAGCTTAATGGCGACCCTATGGCATCACATTCGTTGGCAGTACACGTAAAATAATTCAGAGCGGTGCATCCGTAATTATTAGTGATAAGATTAACAAAGCCAGATTTCGGCCAGCGCTGTGTGGAACGAAGAGAATGAAACATCGAGTTAAAAAAGTTTAATACTTGTTTGCATGACGATTGACAAGCTACTTTCTGATGATCTACTGTTTGCACATCAAGGTGATCAAGATGCACGTAGAAGGGGATCAATCTCTGTAAAGCATTGATGATATGGTAGCGTACCTTCATTGCCTTTCCTATGGATAATTTATGCAAGCACGTCCATGAGCAGAATTGGTTTGCCCTTCCATTGGTTTAGACTTCTTTGACGGCTTGGCCAATTGCCAATAATGCAAGACACTGCATAGGGTTGAAGAAACGCCATCTTACGGGAACCAATTGACGAATAGGCTAGCTAGTCAAAACGACCACTGGCGGATAATTCCTGCAGTTCGGAGAGGATGCTGGGACACAGAAGCTTCGGGTGAAACCCTGCTACATGGAAACATGATGGGGTTCGATAATACAATCAACCCCACTTCTTGAGGACAATCTAGGGACCGAAATTAATGGGGCCTAAATCATTATGCTTGGCACTTTTAATTTGATTCTGAGCCCCTTTTTCAACAACAAAAATGAGATCGAGTGGGTTCCACCGAGGTATGGTTAATTTATGCAATCTGGTTTGGTGCATGTATCGAGCGATAGGGAACAACCCGTATGGGCAAAATGTGCTGGGGAGCAATCGCAATCGATCATTTTTTGAGAAACTAAAAGTCACTTGACAAGAAGACACGTAAGTAGTGAAACCTTGGACAGGAGCGTGATAATAGCCCACACTGTATCGATTTCCGGCATACGTCTCCATGACAACCTTGGTGGTTCATGCTGTGTCTCCACAAGCTACATGGTCACCTGATCGCGCCCACAAGGCTACTGGAGTCGGTAAGCTAACTCTATGAACCCTTTCTATGTACCACCGACCCTACATTTCCTAAAGCTGCAACTGGCCACGTTTATTATGCAGACGCAACCGATATCGTTATCCAACACCAATGATAACCGCGAGTTCGACAAGCTGGACCTTCCCCACCCCTTGTACACCGATCATAATTCAAGCGAAAACTTTATGCTGAGCGGTAGCCGAAAAAAGAAAGGTTCGAGTGCCAAACACGACCAAATCAAGATATGCAACTGCCTGTGGCCTCGTGATGCAATCTTTCGATTCCAGACAGAAGGAAAGTTTTTTTTTTCAAGTTGACAACAATAACGTGTATCGCCGTGCTCCCTTTTTGCCTTTTATGACACAAATACGGGGTAATTGGGCAGAGCGTTACCTAGATCTCGATGGGGAAGGGGTGACCCTGGTTGCGATCGCCCATCATGCAGCGGCAAACTCCGTTTCCTTGGGAAAGGCAATAAAGCGTACTCATGTCTCCCATCTTTACATCCAGTCATGGATCATTCTGGCAAATTAAACGATGTGTTCGGGGCTATCAGCGATCATACGGTGACACAGGACACCTTTGCGGTTTGCTTCTGGCAGACGAGCAAAAGGAAATCCAAGCTCAGCGTTTCACAAAAACGGCTAATGGCCGGGGTTGCAATACTGTTTACCATTTGAGTTTGCATGAGATCATCGAGAGCTAAAATTTTGGCGCACCGTGATCTATGGCAACGGGCGTCGTCAAAGAAGTATTTCCAATCGCCCCATGTAGAATGACTCTGGCAGGCCGAAATAAAAGATCTCTATGGAAACGGCTTCCATCAGTGACACACCATCTCGATTAGAACTCAGAGAAGGGCACATTTTTAGTTGACAGTCCCATTTTTGACGAACTTCCTCTTTTTTTTTTGTTGTTTTCGAAGCACTCACAAAGTTCAAGCCATGTCCCCTCCGATCGCCACTGGAAAGTCTGAATCAGGTACCGCCCGCTTCTTGGGCAGTGCCAGCTCTGGTATCTTGGAACTCTTGATTTTCCACCCCGTCGACACTGTTGCCAAGCGTCTCATGAGCAACCAGAGCAATGTACGTTTTTCTGTCGAGGGCACAGCCTGGACCACACATAGAACTCACATGACGGCTGTAGATTTTTGGTGACGGCAAGTCGTTCGCGGAGGGTAAGCAGGCCTTGACCCAGGTTGTCTTTAAGGTACGGAGGCTTTCGTTTTTGGAACAGGGGTAACCAGGAACAGGGAAAACAATGGTAGTAACAACGAGGTTCTCTCTCTCTCGCGTATAGGATGCTGCCAACCAGCCCTTCATGAAGAAGTATGCCTCGCTCTTCCCTGGTCTTGGCTTTGCTGCCGGCTACAAGGTCGCCCAACGTGTCTACAAGTTCGGTGGCCAGCCGTTTGTCAAGGACTACTTGAACACTCACCACAAGGCCTTGTTCACCAACGCCTTTGGCGAAAAGACCGGCAAGACCATGATGCACGCTACTGCTGGCAGGTGAGTCGAATGGCGTGGAGAGAGACTGTGAAAAAGAAGAAGAAAAGCAGCTGATGTGCGCGAACTAGTTTGGTCGGCATTGGTGAGATTGCCCTGCTTCCTTTGGATGTGTTGAAGATCAAGCGTCAGACGAACCCCGAGGCTTTCCGTGGCCGTGGCTTCCTGACCATCATCAAGGACGAGGGCATGGGCTTGTACCGGTAAGTCGAAGCGGATAGACGATACGTTGGTGAAAAGCGGTTTGCTGACTGTTTACCCACAGTGGTGCTGGCTGGACTGCCGCCCGTAACGCTCCTGGTTCGTTTGCTCTGTTTGGTGGCTCGGCATTCGTCAAGGAATACATGTTTGGCTTGAACGACTACAGCAACGCCACCTTCTTCCAGAACTTCTGCTCGTCGATCGGTGGTGCAGTGGCTTCCATCACGGTTGCTGCTCCCTTGGATGTGGTCAAGACACGTATCCAGAACCGTAACTTTGACAACCCAGAGTCTGGTTTGAACATCATCAAGGACCTGATCAAGAAGGAAGGTTTCCGTGGTTTCTTCAAGGGCCTGACGCCCAAGATCTTGGTGGTAATGTATCCGTTGTGTGTGTGGGTGTGTGTATACGTTGGAGGGCGGTCACTGACGTTGATGTGCAATAGGTTGGCCCCAAGTTGATCTTCAGTTTCACTGTTGCTCAACAGCTCATCCCCGTGTTCGACCGTGCCCTCAAGAACTAGGTTGAGAACACGTCTCCCTTACTGCATCAAGTTCCCCTCTCCGTTTTCGATAGATAGCATTTATACATCCGTAACTCTTGTTTATATCTTTTTTTTTGTTTTATATAAAAGTTTGGTCTGCCGCCTTTTTATAAGGCTGGCCCTGCACGTCAAAAAGGTTTAACGCATGCAAGGATGCCAAGAGACACTGTGCATGATGCAAGCGAAACGTGTCGTTGCCGGGTGTTTTTAAAAATAGAACGTTGGGATCCTGGCGAGCGCACGGTTACCAGCTACTGGGAATGAGAAGGACGCGGCCAAAAAAGGGGGCGTGCAGGGCATGTAACCAATGAGAAAGAGCCGAGAAAGTGACAGTAGCTAGTCCAAAGATAGAACGCATGTGCAACCCAGAGAGGTGGGGGGCATTGGGGGTTGTGCATAAAATATATATATAAAGGGACGAAACCTTTTTTTTTCTGCAACATAAACAATGATGCGCATTCGATGGACAAACCCTCAGCAGGGCCGCGTGCACAAACGCTCGCCCAAGCCCGCCCTCAAGTACACCAAGAAGCCCAAACGCAAGGAGGACATGAGCCTGCCTGAGCTGGAGAACGAGCTGGCCTACTCCGTGGACTCCCTCGCCACCATCTCGGTCATGTTCGATAGCTTGCGACACGCCTATGCCACATCCAAGCCGCAGATGGACCGATCCAGTACAGCCACCCGGTTGGGGGACATGGAAAAGGAGCTGCTGACGGCGTATGACGATCTCGGACTCCAGGTCGTGCACTTGGAGCGGCACATCAACAAGCTCGAGAGGCAGATCAAGCAATTGACACCGCAGACAACGCCTGAAACGCCCACGCTAGTGCTCGATGAGGACTACTCGCCGCTCCCTTTGGAGGCAACCCCGCCACCCGTCTACGATGCATGGTCCTGTGACGCGTTTGCTCCTCCAGCGCTTATCCAAACCATACCGTGCGCATGTGCAGAGTGCAGCTGCAACACCTTTGTGTGCCCCCCCTTCTTGTAACCATACCCCGTCAATGTACAGCTTCTTATGATACCCCGTTTCATTCTGTTACTATTTATTGTATAACGCCCGCTCTCAATCATGTATGCCCCTCCCCCCTATGCTATGTTGTGTGTGTATGCCCGTATGCCCGCTATAGACTGCAATAAACGCTATGTATGAAGAAAATCTTTAATATAACGATGACATGTGTCACCGAAAACGAATGCTTACACAAAATGGGAATCCACAGTGCTGCGGTGCAACACGCATAGCTATCGAAAACCCGAGAACTGGGAGGGCTTTCCCCGCAGCCATGGCCTTGGTCTGTACCAATCCGTATGCTCGGTGTAACCACGGATTATGATGTGCAGCAATACGCGTCATTCCCAACCCTCACTTTCGCGCGAAAGCAACCCTCCAACTGCGCTGCCTTATCGAGATCGTCCCTTTCGACCCATGCCCATATCCAAACAAGGTTTTCATGCAAAACAGCCATTGGGGGTCGACTGTGGTCCGCTTGCACCAAAACAACCCATGCGTGCATATTCAGGGTTCAGCAATGCTTTTCTTTTTATTTCATCGAAACACGTCCGTGTTGCAAAAGCTCGAGTTGTCCTTGAGCGAGTCATTGTGCGTTTTATATTCCATCGTGGTATCCTGCGGTAGACTCAGCACCTTTTTGATTGTGTCCCTGAGATGGCCGTTGGTCAGAATCCAGCATGCACGCACACACACACACGCATCGTACCTTATCTTCAGATTGATCCTGCCGTTCGCCGCCGTTCGATTCCACACCGAGATGATGTCCTCTGAGCTGCGAATCGACAGTACGGCGCCGCAGATCTCGCCCTGCACATCAAATTGTTCTCCGATAATGGCAAGAACCTTAATACGTACGTCAATCCATGCTCTTGCCTTCCCAAATCAGTGCACTTTTACCAGTAGCTCCCAATACCGGCTTGCTAAACCTTTCTTCAGTCGTACGATCCATTTACCACCGTGAATGTTTGCATCGTCCTAAATTCCGCCTGTTCAGCCTCCCCCCTTGCCGTTCCTTCGCGCCCACTCTTGCCTTACCTCCCATACAGGCCTTACACCTTGTTTAAATAAGTGGTAGTCGCTAATGTTGGGTAAATCGCTTGGTCGACGCAAATGGCTATATACCGCCCAGAACTCCTCAATCTATCACGCAAAAGTAAATCCACCGCTCGAATCCAACGTTAGCCCCAAGCAAATGAGTCATACCGAGGAGAAGGCTGCAATGCGCTTCATGCTGCCCTCGTAATCCTTAATTTTGGCTTTTGGTAGACGGTGCATGAACCAGAAAACCCAGGTATAATGCAATGGGTGCTGTGTTTCTGAGGATAATGCTAATCCTAGCGACCTGGCGTGAGTCTTGCTTTCGCAGCCACTGTTTGATTTCCCTTTTTACCTGCGTTGTTTGACTGTAAAGACAGTGAGCTTTCGTGGCTCGCGTTCATGCTTTTTTTAATTTAAAGGAAAGGGTGTAATCTGCTAGAGATGGACATTAGTTTTCCAAAAGAGGCTTGCAAGGGACTCGCGTCGTGACAGAACGAAACCTTACTTTTGGAAATGGTGCGCAAAAAAAAATACAAGAGCTCTCTAAAGCAAGAATCACACAGTTGACAACTCAGTGCAAAACCGTGACTTTGGGCAAGCATCCTGAGTCTCCGACCTCCCATTTTGCCAGCATTTCCCTGATGAAGACACACTTCGTGCCATGGGACTCTTTCATGCATCCCTTGGTTCTCTTTATCGTTGCGCCGCCTGGATGCAGTCTTTTACGCCCATACAATCCGTTCCTTGCCGTTTCAATTGTCGACAGTGCCGACGATCCATCCCCCCTCTCCTTCGTCCCTCGCACCCGAAGACCCTAGACTCCTTCAAGCTTCCAAGAATAGATCCTCACATGACAATAGACATGGCTCCCCACGCACACACACACACACACACATACACCATAGCTGCAAGGCAAAAATAGCCTTAGAAGCAGGGAGTGGCCTGCATGGTATAAGAAGCCCAATAAGTCGCATGTTTATTTTTCTTGCTTTTCTTCCTCTTTCTTTCTCTCACGTATGACTATTGACCCTGCTATCCAAGAAGACTACAGTCGGCTTCACCCCGTCTATGTGGCCGCGGCAATGGCGTTCGGATCCAACCCCCCGGACCACGTCAACATCCCACTGCCTGAGCTGCGGATTCAGCTCGATGGATTCGCGCTCCAGCAGCGGGGCAAAGTCCCCGAGGTCATCTGTTACGATAAGCAGATACCCTTTGGCGATGGCAAGCACGTCGAAGTACGGATCATCCGACCACCAGGCACAGAGACCGAAATGTTGCCTGGTGTCGTGTTCTTGTGAGTTGTCAGAAGTAATCCATACGCAGAAAACGATGGTAGCTAACCAGCTTCCTAGCCATGGCGGTGGATTTATTTTCGGGGATAAGGACACGTTTCTAAAGGCCACGGCCGACGTAAGTACCTTCTTTTTCATATGCTCCAAATGCAACAGCAGCCATTAAAGCAAGGAGTGAAGCTTGCGCTGCGGTCACGTACAGCAGTGGTGTATGTAGAGTATTCAAAGTCTCCTGAGGTCCAGTATCCAATCGCCTTGGAGGAATGCTATGGCGTAGTTAGCTGGATGGCCAAGCAGGGCGCATCTGTCCACGTGAACCCGGAGAAGCTAGCTGTCGCAGGTGACTCTGCAGGTGGCAACCTCGCCACTGCCGTTTGCAGTAAATATTTCTCATTTTCCGTCAATTTTGTGCTTTGGCTGATTTTGAGGCAACAGTGCTTGCCAAACAACGTGGCTGTGTCGATATCATCAAGACCCAAATTATGATGTACCCCATGACCGCCGATGGCCAATTGCGCGAAACGTATGACAGTGTCAAACGGTATGGTGTTACACCCCTTTATGGATTATCCTTGGTGCAGGTGGAAACGGCCACGTTCGCCTATTGTGGCAAGACAAGCTCGCCGGACCCGTTGATTTCGCCGCTGCTATGCGACGATCTGTCTGGATTGCCGCCGGCTCTGGTGCTCACAGCCGATTGTGACGTGCTCCGCGATGAGGGAGAGGCTTATGCAACCAAATTGATGGCGGCAGGTGTCGAAACAGTCGCAATCCGTGTTCTCGGTACGGTCCACGGATTCTTCCAAATGCCAGTGCCAGAAACCCCGCATTACCATAAATCCCTGTCGTTGATCGCTGCTCATCTGGCGGATATCTTTTCTTCATAAGGCAAATATGACGACATTAAGGGGCCTTTGTAACGTGATATCATAAAAGGAGCTATTTACCAACATGGCTGCTTCTAAAAAAAGCCCAAATGAAATGTCAAAATGAAAATAAGCAATATATTTGCGGGTATCATAAAAAAACTTTTATACATTGGAGGATTTTGAATTTTTTGTAGTGATTAATGCTAATAACTAGGGTATCTTTTTTTTTTTGAATGGTTTTTAAATCTGAATGAGGTATCGTGCAAAAAATGTGAATGAGAAATGATGTGTGTGTGTGTGTGTGTGATATGCGCATGGAATTATGAAAAAGAAAATTGCATAAACGAGGAGGAGGAGGATGCATAGAAATCATTGGCTTAGAACTGAACCGGCTGTTGCATGGGCCATGCAGACTGATAGTAATATGGGCTGGTGGTGGTTGGAATGAACATATTGTCGAATGAAGGATAGATGTACTGCTGTGGTGGCTGGATCATAGAGTAATCGCAGAAAAGAGTAGGATCGTTGACCAAGGGTGCTGCCTGCACGGGTGGCGAAGGATAGAAGCACGCATCCGAGTTTTCGGAATAGTACTCGGTCGATGAGTGGCTCAGGTGCAGCGATAAGGTGGGTGAGGGCATCTCTAAGGCTGGAGTGGCTTCTTCTGGCACCGCTTCTGGCACGGGTGTAGTTGATCGGAGCTCAGCCAATCGTTTTTCGAGCTTGACTACCTGGCGTTCCAAATGTACCACCTGAAGACCCAGATCGTCGTACGCAGCCAATAGTTCCTTTTCCTTTTCGCTGAGTCGTGTTTCGTTTCGTGACTTGTCCATCTCGGCCTTGCTACTTGCGTACGCGTGCTGAAGACTGTCGAACATAACCGAGACCGTGGCAAAGGCGTCATACGTGAAAGTGATTTCGGATTCCAAGCGAGCAATTTCATTGGTTGGTGTTGAGGCTGGTTTCTTGGAAGACACGCTGCGGGGTGAGGATGCAGAGCCCGTGCGCTTGTGCACGCGTCCGGTTTTAACGCGTTGTGGAGCCCACTTGAAGGTCTTGCTTTGTTGTGAAGAGACGACTGCTGAAGGCATGTTTGTTGTGTGATATGAAAAAAAAGTGTTGTGAGTTTGTGTGTGTGAGTGTGTGTGTGGAAAAAGCAAAGTAAAGGATGAAGACTGCAATATCGGGGTGGAGGGAAAGAAAACACACCCTGTATATATATGCTTGAAGAAAAGGGTTGTCGTACAGGAGTAACCATCCGCATTTGGAACATGACGCCCTTCTAGTGTAACCTTGTACACACGAGCTAAATATGGCCTACGTAAGTTTGCATTTTTGGCGAGGATCGCATCACCCTGCATAGTGCATGTGTGTTAACGTACGTGCCACTTTCATTTCCATCATTTTACCCCCGCATCCGCTCCAACCCCTTTTCTGATCATCGCTTTGTCGTCACCCGCTACCACGCAACAACCGCAGAACGACGCGTAAAGTTTCCATGGCAACGTTCTTTCCTTGTGCCACCTGGGCACCAGTCCACGTCTGCTTGTGTAATGTTACGTCGGGACACCGCCGCCGACTTGAGCCGACACACCGGCTGTTCCGAGAACTGGATTTCATTGGTAACGAGGAATGTTTTTGTGATCTTTTTTTGTCCCTATGACCCGCCTGATTCCGTGCCTGTGCGTTGGGTGGTTTGTGTGTTTCTTGGGGAAATCTATTTTTAAATTTAGCTTGCATCGACCACATAATCCATCGATCGGTTCTTTGCTCTTTTTGTTGCCAAGGAGCTGGATGCGATCGATCTTGTTTTTTTTATTTGGCTCTACACGTGGCTTCCTATTAGCCAGTCAAGCCATTTATGCACATTGTTCCTTCGCCCGAACAGTATAAAAGGACCACCCACTTTCGCTCTTTCGCAAATCTTTTTTTTCCTCTCTTTCTCTTTTTCTTTTTTCCCTTTGCTCTCTCTCTCTCTTTTGTTCTGACGCCACCTTTTTATTCCCATACCAGGAAATATACGATCCTCCCTTGTTCTTTTAAATTAATACTGTTTAAAAAATGCCAAGAGTTTTTCTTGGTATGAGCGGACGAATGATGATAAGGCGTAGAGTGTTTGATGTGTAATAATGCCCGCTACGGAACGAAGGGGTAGCGCGGCGAAAGAAAAACGCCAAAGTGATAGCCCATTACGTCAGGAAAGTGGTAAAACGTAAAGAAGTGTGCATCCCGGAATCATGGCATCATCACGCCCCTTCCAATGCACAATGATGTCATGGTTTGCCTTATTAAGGTTGAGAACAAATCGTCATTGCCTGGAATGTAGTACATGATGTCATGATTGCCGCAAATGGACATGAGAGCAAAAACAACGTGGCCTGTATGGTGTCATCACCCAACGCTTTGACCATCCCACTTTTTCCTCTTTTGCTTAACTTTATTCCGTACCGGAACCGATTCTTGTGTAATCCTACTTTCTGATCCGTGAGATTAGATTCCCTCTTGTGTTTTCGTGGTACAGCCTCTTGGTTGCTCGTTTGGGGAGTATGAACAAGGTATTGCCACTAATGGCTGACCTCATTTTTCCCCCTTTGAGCTGTATTATGAAATAAGGGCGGCAATGACGTAATTTGTCAATTAATTTTGTTCTAATCCTCACACGTATATTTTGTCGCGTGGTGCCAATTCATGCAAAAGTAAAATAATCTTTCGATAACCGTTGGCCCTAGCAAACAAATGGTTGGTGCGCGTTCGATGTTACACAGCTTGATGACTCAGCTAGCGCCGCATAGATTTTGTCTGTAAACGACCCGAACATACGGATCAACCCAAATATTTTCATACGCTATTTTTATCCAACTTTAAACATTCTCGGCAAAATTTCGGTATGTATACGCGCATTTTTTAATTTGTTTGTGTGTGGAACCAATCATAGTGCCAACCGTATTTTTGGTATATCTTTACCCCACTTGCAGCCCAAATATGTATTCCCAAATTTGACATTTTCGATATTAGCCTCTTCTTTTATAATCTTTGTTTGTGGCTATCACGGATGCTTTGTGTTAATATGTAAATAGCTCAGCTGAGCTATTTTTAGCTGGACTGCCGGCATTGGTGATAACGCGTCAAATAGCACGGGTGAATATTTGATTGCACACCTTCTATGTACTATATTTATCAAAGTCGTGTATCCATGTAAGCTCACATATTTTGTACTTGATCATGGCGCGTGCAAATCAATGATCCGTTGATGGCGTCATAAGCTTAAACAAGTTATTCCACTTTTTCTCGATTACGCAGTATGTAGTCTAATAATAATAATATCCTAGTTAGATGAAAGGATTGTCACTGTGAAAAATTTCGAGGGTTAAGAATGGTGAATAAATGGTTAATTTTCGTCACCGATTTTAAGGTGGTTAAATATAAGCCTTTTCACCAATTTTAACCGCCAGAGTAACCACCATCTAACCGCGAGTAACCAAAAATTTTGACCAACATTCACCGATACTGATATAGCAATTAACCACATTTTACCATTTTATTTTCGTTTAAATAGCTGCTTTTTGACCGAAATTAACCATTTTTCACCAATTAGCTCCACAGTAATAATCAAATAGTTGAATGGATGGTTTTATTATTGTATCATGTCTACAGGCATAGGATACCACAAGCACCGCGGTATATGAAGAGTATTCATATTACGGATACCTCTAGTTCGCTAAGCCCTGTACGACTTTGAAGGGCATTGAGTTATAACTAGGATATAATTGGCATTGAGCATAAGCTACCAAAAAGAATATATGAGTACCATTCGATGACTCGCGTACATAAGGCTTACTTGCGATTTCATTGTGACCAAACTTAATGCCTTGATTTCTTATTCTTTTTTGCCTTCTTTTTTGGGTGGTGATGCTTTGTCTGCGAATCATCGTCATTCTGGGCATCCGCTTTGTGCCTCTTCTTGCCATTCGCCTTGCGCTTCTTCGTTGCAGACGAAAAGGAGCGGGCTCGACCTTCTTCATCTCGACCCAGTGGAGTAACAGTAGCTCTATGAAGATGAGAAATCAGTACCAGAGCGATAAAGATAAAACACAACCGTGCCTTAGTTTTTTGTTGCCTTCAGATTCAAAGTGTGTAGCGCTGTACAGTAAGAGTTAGTTCCACTAAGGTCCAAACAAAGAAAACGATAAAACATACCTGTTAACGACATCGATATTCGATATACGACTAAATAATCAAATAGTTAACGTTCGTTGATAGCGCTGATGTTCTCATACCTTTTCAATGACTTTTTCGAACGAAGCTTACCTGCCGGTTGCTCCTTTACGACCAAGTACTTGGCTTTGTTACGCCAGCATTGCTGTACGAGATAATCCAAGAGCCAGTTCTTTTCGCAAAGAGTCAAATCGATACCGACTTCTATGTTGCATTTTGCAACGATTTTGTTGCATAGTTCAGCTTTGCGATCGCCAAGGAATCTCCACTTAGGAACCAGTTCCGGTTGGTTGTGTTTACGTGCACGCTTGGTTAAATCTTCTTTGAGATCACAGCAGTACTGATTAATCCACCCGACGATTGTGTTGTACGCACGATCAACTTCTGGGTCCTCAACAGTAACCATCGAATCGCTGGTTTGGTTCATCTGAAATGCTATATATTTCTTGACACCTTCTTTGTCTTTCTTCTGGGGTAGTGGTGCCACTGCCTTTCTGGATTGCCCTCCCGTATGTGGACTTGGGCCGCCATTAGCCACAAGTGTTGCAAGTGTGTCACTTATGACGGATACTTGAGCGGTCAATTGGTCCAAACACGCCTGGTTCGCCTCCAAGAACTGTTGAAGGGTAGCGCTGCCAATGTTTTCATTTTCAATTGTCTAGAATATGCTAATTAGTGAAGAATCATTGATATATATCCTATAAAGATGCCGTACCATGGCGATTGATAAGCTGGGGAAGGAAGTAAACAGGACAGGAAAAAATTGAGGGAAATACTTGCGCCTGCTGACTGCATAACTTTACCGAAACACTTTTGAAACATGCGGTACTGCTGCAAGCAATGGCTCAGTGAAAAAAACTGGAAGAAGCATCGGAAGGACTTCCACCCACAATCGAATTGTAGTACCACAAATTCGGGTATAACTACGATCAATGCCCAAGCGCAAAATCTTTCCAGTACTGAACGTGAACCACGTAAACGACAGCGCATTGACAATGACTATTGGTAACTCGTGAATAATAGCATGTAAAGTCTTCGTTAACTTGTCATAAAATATCAACCATGACCTATACACTCGTCCCAGTATTGATCCGACCAACACTGCTCACATACCCACTTGTGACAATAGCGACAGCAATAAGGATGACAGCAGCAGCGACGATGAGAGCAGTATTAGTAGGGATGGCAGTAGCAGCGACGATGCGAATAGTAATGAGGAGGATGATAGCGGTGACGATGAGGATAGTAGTGAGGAGGATGACAGCAGCGACGATGAAGATATTGACGATACAGACTTCGAAATCCTATCCAGACGAAGAAGTATTACAACAACAAAAAAACCTGGTGATGGTATTCACGTATCAATGTCGCTGCCAACCAACAGTGAAATATCTTTTGCAACTGAAAAAGGTCTCGAGCTAATCACGCTGCTCAACGAAATGAATATCAGTTACAGATCAGCTAATGATATCATTGAATGGATAAACAAGTACTTGGGAGATCCACGGTTCAGCCCAGGTAGGGTAAGGCACACTTCGCGTTGTATGCTCGTTGATAATGATTTTGTAGAGTACGGAAGGCTTCCCTCGCAGTTTCAAGCGAAACAGTTGTTGCGCAAGATCTTACCTGTCCAAACTGAATCTTTTCATGTCTGTCGAAAAGGCTGCGTTATGTTCCCTGATGATTCGAGCTCATGTTGTACAGATCCAAATTGCAAGTTGCCGCGTTACAAAGATGAATCAACAAAATCTCCTGTAGCAGAAACGACTCAGCTGCCACTGGCGTCACAGCTTGCCGTACAGCTTGTCCTGACTCCAGAAAAAGATCTCATTATATCTGATGATAGTGTTACAAAAGACAAAGACGTTTTCGATAGAGATTCTGATTTATCGTCTGAAGAAAACACTGTTTCCAATGAACATGGAAACGAAGATGACCCGGAGAATGAAGTCCGTATAATGCGAGGCATTCACGACGGTAATGCACTGAAAAGAATACGCGAATCAATGACGGATCACGACACCGATGTAACGGATATATACGTCTCGCTATTCTCCGATGGGTTCTCCCCTTTTAAAAGAGGCGGCCCTGCGATGACTTTGATAATGGCGGCGATATTGAATCTACCATCTGATCAAAGGTATTTAAGCATCGTAGCCTCATATTAGTAGCACAGCTAATTTTTTTGGTAGATACAAAAAAGAAAACTTGTTACTTATTGGCATCACTCCTGGACCAAAAAAACCTTACGACCTCTTATCATACTTGAAGCCTACGATCGACGATCTATTGATACTTGAAAGTGAAGGATTGACGATAGAAATTCAGGGCAACAGCAATTTATCCAAGTACAGAGTGCATCTGGTACTTGCGGGTGGCGATATTCCTGGTGTCGCAGAATATATACACCACAGCGGGCACTGCTCTTACTTTGGGTGCCGGGTTTGCGTCGTACGTGGTGAACATGAGCCAGGCGCAACAAATGGAATATATTATCCACCATCAAATCCACCTCCGGCTCTTAGAGTCAAATCGCATTTTGAAAACGGCGACCCCGTAAGTGACAATGCCGTTGATACGTGCCGGGAGGTAATACAGTAATATCATTTCTACTATAGGAGCAAGGTTTAAAAGACAGTACCCCATTTGCATCGCTTCAATCATTCCATGGTCCAACTTTCTTCCCTCTGGATGAAATGCATCTTTTGTGTCATAATCTTTCCAAACAAATATGGGAAATGATCAGTGGCGAATATGGAGAAAACACTCCGTTCTTTTTACAAAAGAAGTATCGTGATCAAATAGGCAATGTAATGAAGCTATCCAAGTTACCATATGGATTTGATGGTAAATTGTTCGGTAAGCTGGCAGTATTGCGGCGATAGCATATTATTGACTTATCATATTGTAGACATCCAGACAAAAAAAGGGCATGCGAGAGCTGTGGACTGGATGATGTTCTTGCTCTATGTGCTCCCATCACATGTTATCGATATGTTGGATCAGCAACAGAAAGATCGCCCCAAGAAAGAAAAATTGACTGAAAAGCTGCACGACGATGCAAAGGCTGCAATTGGATCCTTAGTATACGCTGTCTCACTAGCGCTACGTTACGAGATAACCGAAAGCGATATCATTGAAATCGAGCAGTACGTTTATAAATGGCCGGGTCTAAACGGGCTAGGAAACTTATTTTTTTATATTTATTTTAGGTGCATTTCTTTGGAATGGCATCCATTTCTTTTGGCAAACATGCCCTTAAAAGTGTTTACAGCGAACCAACATTACCTGACTCACCTGACTTTAATGATTCGTGAACTCGGCCCTCCTCGTTTCTATAGCACGCGCCCTATGGAAAGAATGAATGGAGAGATGAAGCGTCGCATAAAGTCAAGGTCAAGGCCGGCAAAGAACGCTGAAAACGCACTGGTCGACGTCGCCACAACAAACGTTTTTTTGAAGACGGATCTGACTCGCAACTTCGAACAAAGTCAAGCGAAAACAACAAAATATCTTATTCACAATGCAGGAAGGAGTACTGAAGTGCGACTCTTAAGACCAGACGACAAGAAGAAATTAGGCGCATTTACGACCGATTACAATCTGGAAAAATATCTGAAGGACTATTACCGGAGAAGAAAGTTATTGGACAAAGGTGAGGAACTGGAGCCCAGTATCGTGGTTGGCGACCAGGTAGAATTTTCGTCGAACATGTTTACATCCATTCAGCGCCGCGATAGAACATCAATGCCGACATATTTTGCCATGCTAAGCATACCAATCGATCAAAATGCGAAAAACAAGAAAAAGATCAAAGACCGGAACTGGGGCGAATATTTTGCAACAGCTTTGCTATTTTTCTTTCATACGCACCGCGGAAAGCAGAGGGCGCTCTGCTTGATCGCTTTGGCACGAAATGTTAAGAAATCAAAGGAGGGTGCAGTAAGTGCGATCATGTACAATGGATTGGGAGATCGAAAACAGCATCGGCATTATGTCATAGACGCTAAATACTTGGACACTCCAGTTGGTTTCTTCAAAAGCATTAGCAGTACTGGGACGACAATTACTGATGACAATGAAGGCGCCACAAAGAAAGGATATCTTGTCTGGCCAGGAATGGCGGTGAAGAATAACAGTAGGATTATGCTAAATAATACGTCTTTATAGCCATTATGATATATATTTATGCGCTTTGACAGTATAGTGTTGTAATAAACGAGTATGAGAAGGAAAAACGGATGTGCATGTACCGAGACATAGCAGCATTTCAACGATGGTTACTGAGGGTTAATCTGGGTGATTAGTAGTTACAGGAATTAACATATTTTAACCATATTTAACCAAATTTTGAGAAATAACATTCACCAAAAAAAAGCTGTTAAATTTGGTTATTTGGTAACCAACAATAACCAGACTTAACCAATCTGAGTTTCGTCTAACCGAAAATTATTTGCAGTGTGTCTTTATCTTTTGCAGACATTAATGTGGCTTTTGAAGCTTGACAAGGGCAAGGTGTACTCACTACAAAGCTATTTTTGTTACTTCGTCTTACTTTATTAAGATACCAAGCTTCTTTATATTTTTACATGCTCCATTAATATGTATGTTCGCACTCCTCCTCCAGGAGCCTTATCACTGTGTCATGCGTGCGATTATGGTAGTTAAAACTGTTCCGAGCCAGAAATCCTCCGTATTTTTTCAAGGACCGAGTGTTGGAAAAAGCACTTTTGATAACTTTGAAGATCAACAAAGTGTCAGATAAGCAAGCGGACAACTGTCAGGATAGCTATTCTCTTTAAAAGATACTATGTGACCCTCGACAGGTGGTATCTTGATAACGGTACAACGCAAGCACAGCAGGTACATTAAGTCACATTAATGTATTACACGCACTAAACTATCTTGTGAAGGGCGTACTCCATGATGCTTAAGTAACGGCAGCATAGTGCACAGTCAGTAAGCAGACATTCAATAAGAAAGTGATGAAGGTATTAGGTTAATTGTACACTTTGTCTGAAAGCGAGCGATTATATTTCTCTGAATGTACTTTATGTTGTTGATATTAACAAGCAACGCCATACTCTATGTATTCGAGAGTAACTTCATCTTCATGCGAACGGTAGATTCGTCAATGCATATTTTCATTCCCAGCATTCTATTTCCAGCCAACTTTGAAGCAAGAAAGTAGGAGCCTACTCTCCCCTGACAACTGCGCTTCCTCGCCTCAAGAAATCACTTGAAAGGTCTTTGTAAACCAATATTTCACTGATCACTTTAAAGTCTCCCCCTTCATGATGGCAAAGAGCAAGATATTCTGCTATCCAGGATTTCGTTTCCCCATTCGGAATTGACAAGGTAGCAATCCCAACCATATTGATGACACTCAGCAGATCTGTATATGGCTCGTTCGTAATGCTGGAATAAGAACTACGAAAGTTCAGTTATGAAAATACCGAGAGAAACTGATAAGGTAAGCGCTTGCACAAACCGAAGGTCATCACCAAAAAAAATCTTCTTCTAGACAGGCACGATATTGTCGAGCCGAACAGTGACCATAATAGCTAACTGTGGTGATATCCATATTATCATTAAGAATGGATAAAGTGCCTGGCCGATCGATTCCTGATATATGCAAAAGTAGAAAGATACCTCGCACTGAGAAGCACCATAGGCTCAAGGTTGGTCCATACAATGTCACTTACGATTACACAATATGCCAAAGGCAATCGTTGCTGTGGACATGCTATGGGCCTCCGGTACCATGGGGTGGACCGTTTAATTGAGCCCGGCTCGTTCACCGTACCGCACTCTTGCAGATCGCTTCCGGAATGAATTACAGGTGAGCAGTTACTCCAGTTTCACATTCCGATAAGGCAAAATAAAAGAAGGACAAGCTTAATTATGAAAGGCGTAGTCCACGTGCAATCTTGATGCGATACAAGTGACGGATGGTGTCGAATAACGAATCTTCAGCTTCAGTTGCATACTTTTGAAAGGATCAGCATTTTAAGAAGTAGTATGTTGCTGCGAAGCATCGGTATTTACAGAAGGAAGTACGGAAGATGAGTACACATGGGCTTTTCTTCTCTCTGCTTTGATTTGAAGCTGAATTGATCCATCCAACATATACTGAAAACAGCTTGATGACGGTCCCAACGACGGTCATATGTATCAGCAACCTGTCTAGGTCATCCACCTATTCTCCTGCAGAATCAAAAAAAGAAATAGATATCTCATCTCGGGGTTGAGGTTTAATGAGTAAACGCGGTGTATCTTATTGAAAAAGTTTCTATGTGCTCAGCTTCCCAGAGGACATTGAATGCGAGATTCGATATTCGGGATTGCTTATAGCCACCTCATTTCCCGAGAAAAAAGTGGTTCAATAGATAGAGTGGCTTTCAGTACTTTTTTACAAAGTGTATACGAATTAACCATAAAAGAAACAACCAGAGTTCTCGCTATAGGCGGGAAAGTAAAAGTGCTTCAGGTACAGGTACAGCTTGGCTCCGTTCACTGTACCCCATTCCCGCTTGAAATTATATTCAACGTTATCGCTCAGTAAATCCGTGCTTTAAAGAGTAACCGATTATCTCTGTGTATCTAATCATGACAAGACATTTCAAGTTACACTGCATTCAAAAGCATTGGTCAGTTTGACTTGTTGAGCAAAAAAGATCATTACGGTTCAATAGATTTCAACCTGATCCGTTTGAGTTTGATCGCGGCCGCTCTGATGGCACACGAAACTCATTCTACTCAACCGGTTCCGGAGTAACATATACTCCTCTTTTTTTTATTCGGAATCTTTTCTGTATTGGGTGCATTGGGAGCTTGAACATTAGAGAAGCTGGAACGATTTGTGTGTATGACAAAAAAATATCCCATAGTTATATGCGTGATGGACATGGATTTGCCATCCTCATGTTCTCGTGGGGATGGCTAGCCTTAGATACAGTGCTCTTGATGTCGAGGATTTCTATTTGCATCACCTATCTGCGTAGTGCATGAATTAACGACTCGATAATTGGGTTTCCAGAGCAGTTCCTAGACGACTAACTCTTGGCGGCAATAATAAAATAAACATAATATTTCGCTTGACTACGACAAGTACTTTGGTTACGTCGTTCTACAAAGGATGTATTATATACTTGGGAGTTATTCATCTGTAGATGACTCTTTAAGAACACAATGATAAATGGTATCTTCTTTACTTTTATATACCGAGACTATATTATACAGAAGAAATCTCCATTTGAAACACATATGATGAGGATATGATATCATGAGCAACCGCCAGTGAAAGTATGGAGCACAAGGTCTTTTTAATTACAATAGACAAAAGCATTTGGAGTGCCAAAGCATCCTGGTATTATAAGAGTCGCCGCTCACTTTGCTAGTGTCTTCACAGATGTACAGATCCAATGAACTTATCCAGTGGAGTAATGCCTCTTGGCCATGGCTTCTTTTGTTTCAGCTATCACTACGGGTTTTAAATGACGGCAAATCAACGGGATATCTTAAAATTATCTCCAAGTGCGGCAAAGCTCCACAATACTACGGCAAATCTTCTCTAGTATTTTAGCGGTAAACTTGTTGTTTCGTCACCAGGAGAGTTTTATATCGATTGAACATATATATATATGTCCATCCAAATCTTACTGCGTGCTAATAAAGCTATATATGGTCACTACGGGAAATCTTCAGAAACCGGCGGCATATCTACTTTGGTCGGAGGACTTAACGTGAAAAATTAGACGCGTTTTCCTTTACTCTTCACACCCATCCATGAAATGACGAACATCACAATATTAAAAAGCGTTTTCTGGAGGAAATTCCAATGCCATCGTTGTGATGGCCTTTTCTTCAGAAAACTTATAACAGAGCATCAGCATATTGGAGATTGTATTGCCAAATCAGGGCTTGTCAAGAAAGCAAAAACTGTGAAAAATAGACACCAAAAAGAAGCGAAGGAAACTTGAAGAGGCTTATAGCTATGCGACGAGTACAAGGTATACTAGATGTGTTTCTACAACTTTATATTGATTGCTTGCAGTGCTGAAAATGACAATTCCAGTCGCGATGGCTAATCTTGTAATGAATATAAAGGTAATGAAAGTCCAATTCAAGAAATGTAAGATTTTCATATTGGATATCGAGCTGTTTACTAGCTTTTCATTTTAACCAAAGTGACCACCAGTACAACTGTGAGATTGATGACAGTTATGGTAAAAGCGATGGGTAACCAAGTACCACATACGCCCCCAGCGTGACGGTGGACCTGGACGCGCCGATGGGCGATTTTGACGCAGCAGCAGACGACAGACCCGAACAGACAAGTAAGACACTATTTATTGAATCGGTGGTTAAGCATGGCTTTTCGAGAGAAGATTTTGGGGATACAAGTGGTAAAGGTATCAGTGAAAAGAGTAGAAATGATGAAGATGACAGTGATTTAGTGGTTAGTGACAAAGAAGATCCTAGCGAGCTCGATGAGCCTTCTCTGAAAAAGGCATATTTACACAAAAAAAAAGCCGGAGCAAACCGAGCCAGGTAAAAGTACATTAAAGAAAGTGGACATAGGCAAACGTAAGCGATCATCCGTCACCAACAGTGATATTGGAAGCTCAGGAAAAAAGGTAGCAACTCTAGTGAAAAAGATAGCAAATACGAAAAAACGACAGAAAAAATAGTGTAGACTGCGACTGCTTAGTACCCAGACGAGAGCGCGAAAACGAAGCATCTCGTAACTCTTAAATAAAACGATTGTTTATATAATCATTTTCGTTGTATCTTTGTTCCTCTATCATCCAGAAGCTATGGTTTAAGCGTATTCATATTATGGAGGATCTACGGCGAATATACCAAAAAGCACTGCAAATCTCTGGAGATAAAATCTACGAAATGGTCGAAATTCGGAGATTAGCCGAGTTGTAGATTTGTAGAGATTTGCTGTAGATGTAACGTAGCAAAATAACCCGTAGTGTATAAGAAGCTGCATGAAGCACGTTCTTTCTTATGAAACCGACACGCTCCTAGCAATGCCACATTACGTGTTTCTTGCCAAACGTTGCTACCATTTTTCTTTGCTTCAATCCTAGCAAGGTTCGCGTACTATTTTTTGCATGGACAGACACATGCCCTAGGAAACGACATTGTTACGCGTAACTATCAAGCTTGTCAATTGGCGTGGCGTGGCAAAAGCTGCTGCTATTTCTTTTCTTTTTAGTACTAAAAGGGTTCGCGTATATTCTTTTATGTGAGTAAGAGTATGCTTTGGCGATGCCGCGCGATTACTTATCAGAGTTGTTGCTGGCTCTTTTGTTACACAGAGCACTCGTATGTCCGGTTACTTCTTTTATACACCAGATTTTCCATCTTTCCCTCTCAACCATCCCATGAACTCGACTACTTCATATTACGAACATCACAATTATATATTCTATTCGATCAGACAACTACAAGGATATAAGGGCTGCTTATGCTGAGCTTTTAACTTCGTCCACACCAGGTGCCGTCATTTAAGGCCTGCCATCATGTAATGTTTGTCAAGACAGTCAAGAAAGTCATCAGCACTTGCGATCGCTCCGGTTCGTGAGGAGGCTCTCTGCTGCCCAAGACTGTTCAAATTACCTATCCACGAAATCCTGTCATCCAAGACCAAGTCACCCCTTCTGGAGGCGTCATCCTCAACAAAAGCTCAACTTTGCTCTTGTTCATGAAGCCTCCCCATGTGCTACCATTGCGTGGTGCTGTTCTAATCAAAATCGTTCTATATGTCATTCGTCTCAAGCGCCCTGCCGGTTATCTGTATGGTGATGTGGTAGATGCACGTCAGAAATGTCGCTTCGCCGGTTTGTTCACTTGTTTTATCAAGTTGGTATATTCAACGCCCAGTCATCATCCAGTGGTCAAGGCTCATGTACAGGATCGGAAGGGCTGGAAGGGTGTAATGAAAGGTATTGTCATACGAATCTGGAGGTAACCGGGCTACTGTAAACTAACACACATTTCTTTCTTTTATGATCTGCTTCTTTGGTCGTTCTTCTGCTTCGAATCATACTTTTGTACTTCCTTTTTTGCATTCTTTAGTGGTAATTTTTCAGGGTGATGTACATTAGCATACCTTGATGCTTTGTATCTCAAATTAAAACGCATCTAAACTGGAACAGATCCTTATAAATGGTGATTCACCCACCTCGCTGACTTTCCTTAGCGATAGTGACTGAAGCGAAGAGTTATATTTCCAAACGAACAAATTGCTTTATGCGGAGTATAAAATGTAGTAGGAGGAACATTACTCTCATCAGTTAAGGTTCTTTACAATTTTATCATACTGACTAAGGGAACGGCAGATCTGCTTATCTTTGACGAGGAGCCATAAAAGCTTTGCAATATAAGTGTTGCTTTATTTTGTTTTAACAATCTGTAATGATCTTACGCGGCACGAAGCTATATACGTATTGTGCTTCACTTTTTTGTACTAACTATAAACGGTAGAAATACTGTTAAGCCTCGACTGTGCAAGGACAAAAGAGGGCGCTAATAACGGGCTAAACTGATAAATGGAGACACTTTGCCTTTAAGCTGCGAAGCGATGGCTTGACGGTTCACTCTGGTGACAACTTAGTTTATACGTGCGCTGCTTGCGTAGCTGCAGGCAAATAATGCCATCTTTGTGCACGGTTGTATATATCATCAGATGCAAACAATACCTGCTAATTGCTGACTACGTACTAGAAACAAGATAATACTTCCAGTAACCCTTACAACAATTATCAACTGCGTGTGTGTATCCCTGTTCAAGATAGTACTACGACACCAATCCCTAAGCCTTGACCTGGGTGTGGGAGTATATAACCTTTTTTCAGATCAATACAGGTATACCCTATCTACTTTTGCAATCAATCGCATAGTTTGTTCTGTAGGTCTATTAGAACCTATGTATTAATACGTACATAAGTAGCAAAAAAGTCCATCAGGGTGACATCTACTATCGAACAAATTTCGATAGATACCAAGTGTAGAATGATGAAAAGTATTCCAGGTTAACATTAGCCACGGCTTGTACATAAGAACTAAGCCTATTATGTGTTACGGCAGAATCATGTGGAATATGGCGCAACCAAAGCCTCCAGCTTCGGCCAACCGAAAGGCCGTTGCTTAAGCAGTACATCCGGTTTTGGCGAACTGTGATCGTAGTTGCGATGTACCACTAGTCTTTTAAGGTTACAGAACTGATCTCTATCGAGCAAGTGCTCGTGCGTACCCCTTTTTTGCTCAGCATTTCTGCAGAAAATAAAGAATTAAAATTTACAGTATATAGCTCTTTACAGTGGTAAGAGCTAATACATAGTTTATTTTAAAAGCTACAACTGCAATAAAATAGTTTTAAAGAAGCATGCCAGCAGCAGCTACAATTCCAACAGTTACAGCCATGCTAATACCCAAAGTAATCTTGGAGCCAGCGGATTCGCCCTCTTCAAGTTTGGCAGTGGCTTCAGCAATAACACTATCAAGACTTGATTGTACTTCAGTGGGCAAAACGGTCTTGATGGAATCATAGACATCGACCAAGCTGCTGATGGCTGCTGGATCAGTGGGGATGGAAGTAGGAATGTCCCAGTCACTGGGAATTAAGTCATCCAAACCAGAAGGAATATCTACTGGTGAAGGCAGATCAGAAAACATTTCATTCAAGTAATATAAAAAGCTTACCTTGAGCCATGACATAGGCAGCAGGAGCAACGAGAGCAAGGAATGCAGTAAGCTTGACCATGATAAATGTTATGAAAGTTTGACAGAGAAAAGAGCTGTTGTTCCTGGGCCAGTTGCGTTATCGTTCGTATTTATGTATAAGAATGCGTTAGTGTAACCTAATACTTGCGGCTTTGGTTCGCTTGCTCCGCACTTGGAACACTGGGAAAGCCTGCGGCGCAGTGGCTGAAATATACTCATAGTAGTGCAGTGAAATGTAGGACAGTAATGGGATCAGCCAATGAATTTCATTATGTGTATCCCTTTGCCACATGGTTTAATGACATACATCGCTTGGCTTAAGAAGCACTGGTCATCACATCGTATCATTTAAATGGCACATGTAACTTTCTTCATCGTTATTTGTGGCTAGTGTGAAAATAAAGTGCCCGATTTGATGGAACAGCGAGCTGTTTTCTTACGTTTAAGATGAAACTTTGACTGATGAAAGGGTAATCGGAAAAGTGCATACGTATAAGGAATACGAAACGATTGACTTATTCGTACGTATTATGTACAACGATTTTCGTATTGTAACACAGCCAAGGACGTCTTGATAGTGTAGTCATGAGTTGTTGTTTCGTAACATAAAGGCTTTTGTCAATGTCTGGCATTGCTAAGGCGTGATCACACGAATACACACTATCTTTTTGCTCAAACAATAGTTCAAAATAAGCCGGTATTGCAGCAGAATTACGGTAGTAATGAGCCAATTAAAGGTGAGTCCCACTCTAACGCATTACTCCAACTTAGAATTAATGTATAATATATAGTAATTAGGGGGCTCAATGAACATCCATGAGATCATAAACATAGGAAAAGATATTTTTCCATATAGCGTAATTACATAGTAATTGCACTCTTATTTTATTGTATTGTATTGTAAAAAAAATTACGCTACAATCGTTAGTAGGTATCTTTTGCAACGCGTAAAAGTCTTCTGAGCAAAATTTAATTGAGTAGCCAACTCAACTTTTTTCTTATGACTACTGATCAGCAGAACCCCGCTTTTTGCATCTGGATTCCACCCAACCCGCTCAACTCCTCTGTCAATTCACCCTCTGTGTTTGGACACCCTTAGTTTTTGCACTACATTTTTTTTTGGAAAAAACACCTGTGCAAAAAACAGGGTTCACTGTAGCTGAGGTTCATTGAACTCCCCTTATACATAATGCAAGGGCAAATACGTAACCCTCAGGTTTAGACTTCAAGTTCCAAGACCATCGGGCAAAAATGGTTCTCTCGCAAACGAGACTGCGAATTGACGGACGGCCTCGCCATGAATACACTAGAGAACGTCTAAGAAAGTCTTAACTTCAGTTGGGTACAGTGCTAAAAGAATAAATAATGGAAGGTATAGTACGTATTCCCAGTTCCCAAAACACCCTGTCACTAAAGTCTTATCATGGTCAACGGACCTGCTACCTTAATCAGGTTGGAGTGGTGGCGGAGACTAAAATAAACAAGTTCGATGATCTTGCCATAACAAGAAGCAAAAGTCAAGAAGTAGCCAATTTCCTTCTGGAGCTGTTATTAAAACACACAGCTCAAAGTTTTAGGTAGTACTTATCATTTCCGAACCTAGGAGTATGCGGCATATCTCGTTTGACGTACGGATGGTCAATTTTTTGTTCAAACCGTCGGCATTCTATGCGCTCACTTACAAGACGCATCGGCATGTGAAAGTCGGATCATATGTATACTGTGTTCGTTGAAGTATATTCACTGATTGTACGTATCCACATGCAAACAGAATTCATGCGCTATAACAAGTCCACTAGAAAACTATACGTCTACATCATCCTACGATGGTCGATCTGTACTACCAAACTATCGGTGTGGACATGCCGAATTTCTGTGTGGCCCACCCCCAGTCCAAGTTATCTCAACAGTGGTTCTGCAAAGGATGTCATATAACTCCCCTTCTTTCAGTCTGTTATGCATGACATCCTTGGTGCGTCGTATATTTGGCTTCTTTAGGAAAGGAGGCTGAAACTGTTCATCTATATTTTCCACTATTTTTAAGCCTTTCTCCTTGTATAAAAACAAAATTCAATCTTACGTAATCAATACTCGCATGAAGGTTTACATGTTTCATTCCAAAGTGTATAACCTTTAGTCCATACATTAGTAAGGATCATTCGAGTAAAGTCATTGAAACCCTTGAACCATAACCGAGGTCACCAGCATAGCAGAACCTGAATTTGATATGTTTAATAGAGACTTCAGTGAACAACCATAAGACCGTAAACATAAATAATTCAAGTTGGCTATTCGGTTATTTTTTTTTACACAGAAACTTTATGCCTTCCGAGAAATGCTCAACGATTGAAACTCGAACTGTTTTACAAAGCTATCAAAAGCAAAGTTTAGTTACCTTGTTATTACACTCATATGGAAAAAGGCTTCTCGTATGTTTATGATCTCATGGAAGTTCACTATAATTCCGTAATAATATCTTCCTCCGATTTGTGGAAGAGAAATATCGCCAATGCGGTTGTCCTTGGTATGTTTGAAGTCTCGTACAAACGCCTTTGATTTGATTTGAAAAGATCTCAAGTAGACTATACATCCAACATTGAGAGGTCTCTGCCTATAGCCAAAGGAAACTCCCCTAACTCGTCACAAAGTGGCATATTTATAAAGAATTAGAAAAGGTTTGTGTCTGGGGATGCCAAGTGACAACACTACGAAAGTAATAGCATGCTCCAATCTAGAAAAGCGTCGATTGCTAGGCTAGCTAAAACGAATTTCGGCGTGAACAGTGTAAAGTTAGTGCGGCGTCTGTTAGTATGTCGGAAAAGCCTGGTGGAATACGTACATATGCTATAAAGAGATCGTAAAAAAAATGCATCGTTGAATCAGCAGTCTATATTTTCTTTTTCCGAGATAGCTTGTAGGCGTTACAGCTGAGATAACCCAGGACACTGCGGGGTTCTGTTAGTGTATTGTCGCAGTTGAGCACATGTTGCTTGTAAAGTTTTAAAAAAGATCAGTGGTCACTTTCAGTTGCTGGTGCACATAGAGCTTGCTCGACCGAAAAGTCCGAAGCCCCCATTACTGAGATTATACTATCCAATCGAGGGTCCAGACCCCATTTATGAGAGATTTGCCACAGTCGCTGTTCTTTCATATATTCAAATATGTAGAGCTGATGTGCTTTTGTGAACACGTATTGATCTCAGCCTTCCGCTCTAATCTAATCCGCTTACATAAAGAAATGATAAAAAAACTGCAGAAAAGGGAGAGGACATAATAAAAAATGCAAGGTTGAAATAACTCGAAGAGGAACGATAAAGTCTATGGTTTGAGGGCACAAAAGTAAAGATGGGAAGGAAGCAGGCCAGTTCTGCTAGAATTACTTAAGGTGGGAAAGGGACCGAAACTAGATGGGAAACACGGGTTGTAATGGAACCCTACACCGGACTGGAATGTATCAGAGCGGTGGTGTTCATAACGGCGGAAGTCAGACTGTTGTTTTATAAGAAAAAACGAGGTGCAATGCGCCTGGGATGAGGATGGAGTAAGAACAATGTATAGATATTTCGTTTTTCCAAAGGGAGCAGCACATATACCTGGTCTTTGAGATATTCGGGATTTGTAGAATCAAAATCAGGCAGGCAAGAGATATTGTTGAATTAAAGTCTATCGTTGGTCACCTCAAGTACGTAATCCGTATGGATGAGGATTCCAAGGGCATTGCGAGTCGAGAAACATAGATCGCGCATTCTAACGATGTTGATGCTTAGAGTACGCAGGTCCTGGCATATCATCTTTCGGACGAGGAAACGGGTTTGATGTACCACTGACAGCGACATTTCGAGCTTCTGGTATGGCTGCCGTGGCTGTTGGCTGGGATTTGTTGCAGTGGATCTGATGGAAGGCGCATTGGGCGCTGGTACATGTGTAGTATCTGGTTCTTTGGATACTGGGTAAAGAGATAATGTGGATATTTTGTGCGCACTCTGTGAGTGATTCGGTCGGCGTTTGGACAATGTAGCTTCAAGCTGCTTGATACGAGCTCATGAAGATTCTAAACAAGTCAAATGCCTTACGGAAGAGTTAAGTTCGTCATGTACTTTCTGGTTTCCTTTTGTAGCTCTATGTTATTGTACTCCCAATGGAACATGAACATGCTATGTCCATTGAGTTGATGCTTTATTGCTGAACGGGGCATACGCAGTCGTGTGCTGACGGAATGCGCCTTTCGAGCAGCTACAATATGGTCTCTCTAGAACCTCCTCCAGCTGAATTAACAGAGGACATAGTACTATTGTCCAATTGCATATCTCATAAAGTAGTTGAGGTACATAGGTGGTGCCTCTGCCAGGTATGGTATCCATAAAAATTAAAACTCTTTAATCATCAAGGAAATAAATAATACTGCTTGTAAATGCGTACGTAATAAGTAGATAATAAAAACGAACCGGCGTCATTATATAATTTATATAACAAAAATATGGATACAAAGCATAAGGGTAGAATGTCAAAGAGGAATGAGTGCAGCACAGCTTACACGCATTTATCGGAATATACAATTTAGGAAGTGGTGGAAGAAGAGCTTGAAGGAGGCAATCGAATTGGTAGACGCCGGGAGCTCCAGCGGTCACAGATCGATCGGACGGCTGAATCGACGTCCCAGTGAAAGCAAGCATGCTTGTCTCTTGGCAAGAAATCGTGTGGATCAACAATGACTTGGGAAAACTTATTGTGTTCCATATAATAGGGATGAACCATGTTCTCCACATCCATTGGATCGCAGTAGTATGCTTGCTGGTGAGGCGGCTCTCGAGGAGGGGGTTTCTGACATTCCTCGTCAATGATCTCAGGGGCCTCTTTGAATGTAACCTCGAGCACCTTTTCGCTGTCCTCATCCTTGGGTCTGGTCGCAGCTGTTGTGCCTGACACACACGAAGACGCGTAGAGCGTAGAGTCGCTTGTGGAATGCGACATCCCGGGTGACTCGTCGCCCAGTGTACCGAATCCAAACAGCAGCAGGTCGTTACGCACTTGTGGATTTGTAATACCAGTGAAATGCCATTCGACAGGATGAGCAGCGTATCGATCCAGAAGCTCGCGGGCACTTTGCAAAGTTTGCAGCGCGGTTGAATCGATTCGATTCACCGCTGTAAAATCCAGCACCACGGCCTCCAAAGGGGGTAAATGATCGCTCTTGCTGTTGTCATGTGTTTGTGTCCATAGCAACTCCTTTTTGTTCTCCCCCGCAGTTTCACCTTGACGAGTGCGAGCTTTGGCGGACTCGATGATAAGCTCGGTAACATGGCCAACGTTCGGATAGAGCAATGCATTGCCTACACGCATTACAACGACTCCGGGAGGAAGAGGCTCAATATGTGTGGCAAAGTGCGGATCGCACTCGTCAAAATAGATATAATGTTGTGACGAGCTGTAAAAGTCGTTGGATGCAGGGACAACGGTGGTGGAGTTGGACGTAGGATCCAGCGGAGAGCGAGCCATAACGGTGACTTTGGGTCGTGCGATGTTGAGTAGCATAATCAACAGCGAGAGGGCGACGGCAACATAGATACCATCTTCAACTCCATCAAAGAATGTGATCAGAACGGCGGCAGCAAACACGAGAAACTCAAGCTTGCTTGCGGCCCACAGCTCCTTGATGTACGAGGGACCGGAAATAAGATCAGATACTGCGTGGATGACGACGGCCGCCAGGATGGCCTCAGGGATATAGTAGAAGGCGGGTGTCAGGACATACAGGGCCAGAACAACGATGATGGCAGAGAATGCGCTGGACAGGGGAGTTTTGGCACCGGAACGGGACATGATGGCCGTTCGACTGAATGCACCTGTGCCTGGATAGGAACTATATAAAGTGCGTGTCAACCCCTTAATTCAATCATGTTTTTTGTTTGGTCTCCTTACCCAAAAAACGCGCCAACCAAGTTGGTCACGCCAATAGCGAGAATCTCCTGGTTCGGGTCGATCGTGTAATCACTAACCCGCCCAAAGGACTTTGCAACGGAAACGTGCTCCAACACGAGGATAATGACAATGGACGGCAACACGTCGCCAATCTCGCCCAGAATGTCCAGCTTCATATTAGGTACTCCCATGGCATCAAATCCAGCGGGCACCGACTTTAAGATGGAGAATGGGCTCTTGCTGAGGCTGGCATTGATGCAGAACGAGATAAAGGTGCCAAGAATTACAATGGTGCCACTGCGCATAATGCCAAAATAGAACAGGCCCTTCTTGAACCTGGGCCATCGTTCACCGAATCTGGCGGACAGGATTTTAATGGCATATAGAGTGACGAGGCCGGTGAGACCAAACGCAATGTCGACATGGATACCGGATAAGTTTGCGAAAAAGTCGCCCACAATCAGGTACGGCGATTGATGCGTGTTGATTTTGACGCCCGTCAGTTTGCCCCATTGGCCCAAACTGATGGTGATAGCCGATCCAGTCATGTACCCAGCGATTGCAGGCCCTGAACACAGCAAAGATTAATTTTGCAAGATCATCGATGGGCCTTGCTCATCGCTTACCTGGGATGAAATCGACAAGGATACCAAGCCGGATCATACCCATCAAAATGGTGATGATACCGACAATCACTGATAGAAACACAGCTACTTCAGGGCCGGTGATATCAGGATGGGCGGTGGTGACGTTGGTGATGGCTCGTCCTACAAGCAGCGACACAACAGCTAGTAGCAAAATGTCAGGGAAAGCTCACGTACAAGGCACAGAGGATACTACTCACTGATGGGTCCGATGCTGATATCTTTGGAAGTACCGAAAAGACAGTACAGGCATGATCCAACGAAGGATGTGCTGCAGCTGTGGGTAAGTATATGATTACTTGAATAAGAAATCGAAACTCACTATAAGCCGTATTGTGGATCTAGATTGGCAATCTTTGCATAGGCGATACCTTGAGGTACCAGAACCATTCCGACAGTGACACCTGCAATGGCGTCTTGAAGCATCCACTACAACAAAAGACGGTTGAGCAACACAGCAATAGGGCTTGGGAGTATCTGCCGTTACATACTGAAGTATTGTAACGAGTGATCCACTGGAATATGGGGAAGAAGCTCAGGATATAGGAGCGCACATGCTGTGCCCAATGCAGCTTGAACTTGTCGGTCCTAGCTTTCAGTGTAATGGGCTCGTAATCGAGCACAATGGAGTTCATAATGAAAGGAATGGGGTATGGTATAGGATCAAGAACCCCACGGTAGTGAAACTGATGCCCTTTTATATGAAGTCTCTAACCCATGTGTCAACCAAAGGGGTAGCTCCTTTGAAATAGTATGAAGGAGCAGCAAGCGCAAACGCCTAGTAGGGATTAGTTGGGGAGACGTTGATGCTCGCTTATGCAACTATGCACGTTGATCGCAAAAGAAGCAATTGCTGTCGGTGATCCCAGCCATCAATTACACACTGGCGTTTTTCTGCTCGTTAATTGTTACTCTGTTAATCATTGTTCCCAAAAGTTTACCTACCCCTCTGTCCAGCAAATCACGTAATCGCTCAAGGGTTCGTGCAGATTCCACAAAAGAAACCCCGCAATACCCTGGTCGACGCCAGGAACACTATAAGAGTCTATATACAACGAACCAATGACCTGTTACACCGGATTTTCAGGCACTCGATCACTTTTGCATGGGTTTGTCCAGTTTAGCTATTTCGAATAAACCTTATTGATAATTGTCATGTAGTTAACTGACAGCTCATTAACGTTCAACGTAGTCCGCGCCGAATCGCATGATTTTTTCGCCGTTTAATTGAACGTGTTGAAAGGGGGACATATGCAGAACAATGAGCCAGTGCGGTCTGACCGTTAAAGTTTTTTCTACCCCTCTTTTAGCATAGCTGTGCAATAGCAGCCGAGAGCAAGTACTTAAAAGTGAAGCGAGTCCGTGCAAAAGGGATACAACGCTTATTCATGTTACTTATACTTCGAGGGGAAAGGAGCAAGTGTGCGATTCAAAAGACGATCGATGTGTTATTTTAATAGGGGAGCCCAAGGAAAGATTTTTTAAAGCAATTCGTTGGTGCTGGATTGTTCGGTCAAACTGTTGTATAGCGGCAAGCTCATCGATCCGCCTTTATCGGTTATCGCTATCAATCAACTGGAGAATGAATGACTTCAAAATGCTGCATGATAAAATGTCATCATCGACAGCCAGATCTGGCCAGCGATCGACCGAAAAGGAGCAAATACTGTGTCGGACTAGGCCAAAGAATCTCAAACACGGAAGGAGTATCTATGGCAACGGAGTACTCAATATTACGGATTCAGTAACTTAAATCGTGCCGCCTAATTTTCAATAGTCGATGACTTTCCATGAAGAAATGATGGCGTTAGACATCCTGTATAACCAGATCAATCAGCAATTCCTCCCGGCACTTCTTCGTGCATAAAACAATGAGCAATGATTCAAATAAATCTTGATTTAATAATACCGCTTGGGTAGAATCAATAGTTTTGAAAGTTAGGCTGGGAATTGCTAGGGGAACTGTTTGATTAACCTTTTCCACTTGATTGGCTCATGTGGGTGCACACGAAAAGATCGAAAATACCATTGCTCAACCTACGTAACCAGCTTATAGCTTATCCATGCTATGACTGTCCTCGTCACCGCACATGTACTATACGAGTATATTATATTGAGAAGGGCATCCGCTCATATCTACATATTGATAATGACCATACTCTTAAAGTCGTGTGTTTCGGTGCCCCATAATATATTAAAGACCTAAATCTACCATCACTGGATCTTTGTGTTTCCCATCAACTAGATCATTCATATGTAATACTGCTTCTAAATATTGACTAACCACATGAAGTTGTGCTTGTGATTCAACATGTTGAGCGACAAGTGAATAAAAAGCGTTGAATATACAGTCCCACCCAAAAAGTGATGGCCAAGCCGAATTTGGAAATGGAAATAAAAACATTGCATCTGTTTTGTTTTTCAAATCTTGACATCTTTTCTTTTTATACAACACAATGTCACTTAGAAATATCACAAAAAACCTTCCAAATATTCGGAAACAGCTCAACAATCACCAAAAAGGTCTCATAATTGGCCTATACAAGGGTGGCAAGAGTGACCAGTTCATTTCAGATGACTTGGGTATACCCCGTAGAACTGTCAACCGTATTGTCAATAAATATAAGAAAACTGGGTCCACTGACAATGCTCCACGGAACGGAAGGCCTACCAAGGTTACTAAGAGAGGTGCAAGGGCGCTCCAACTTAGTGTACGCAAGGAACCGTCCGTGCCATACCATGTACACCAAGCTAGCCTTGCACATGCTGGAATACATGTTTGCCGAAACACGGTCATCAAATATTTACGACTTTCTGGATTCTCTTCGCGCTCTTCAGCTCGTAAGCCAAGACTTACGAAGAGCCATATCATCAGACGACGCGCATGGGCAGTTATGTACAAGAATTGGACGACCAAGCAGTGGAGCAATGTCATCTGGTCTGATGAGTCCAGATTTACGATCGTCGGTAATGATGGAGGTGCTCGGGTTATACGACGGAATGGAGAGCGTTACGAGGCACGCCATGTCGTAACCACCGAAAAGTTTGGCAAGGGATCAGTGATGGTGTGGGGTTGCTTTTGGTCTGGAGGCTTTGGCCCATTAGTTGTTATGGATGGCACAGTTGATCGAGACGCCTATGTGGATTGCCTTGCCAAGCACTTGATTCCATATATGAAGAGTACTGAAGCCGAGACTGGTAGGAAGTTCACCTTCCAGGAGGATGGTGCTAGCTGTCATACCGGCAGCTATAGCCAGTGGTTTAAGCGACAATGTGGGGTGAGAGGCTTTCCGTATTGGCCTGCCCAAAGTCCTGATCTCAATCCAATTGAGAACGTATGGAGGGCTCTTGACAAGCGTATTCAGAAGCGCAGAGCCTTCATAAAAAATAAGGAACAGTTGAAGGCCTGCTTGCAAGAAGAATGGAGCAATCTTTCACTCGATTTCGCGAAGAAGCTTGTTGACAGCATGCCTAATCAATGTAAGGCAGTGATAAAAGCTAGAGGACAGCATACAAAATATTAATTTGTACATACTTTTTTGATCTGATATTTTTTTATTGCTATAAGATTCTTTTTTACTGATAGTAACAAGGGGCATCAATAAGTGTGATCTAGGAAAAAGACACATTGAAGTTTGTATATTTTTTTACTTGATCGCGGTGTTCAAAAATCTGGCCATCACTTTTTGGGTGGGACTGTATAAGCATACCACTACATAGGCACTACCGCTATGGTCCTTCATATATACTAATTATAGACACCTATAGCTCATCATAGCAGAATTTAAGCAAAAGACGATCTCAAGTAGAAAAAAATAATGATCTGAGCTTAGACGTCCGTACTCGAAAGCGTCAAATTCAACAAAAGATGGGTACGATGAAAATATCGTATGACAATGGTGATAAAGCGCGTATTTTTGTTTGTACATAACTCTCTATAAATAAAGAGACATTTTAAACGATGACCGATGTACGATTACAAGGGAGGTAATAGGGAATGTAAACTTTTTAGTAGTTGGTCATGGAGTTCTCAAAGATCTTGGCGAGCTGTTCAGCAGCAGGCTCCCGAGTAGGTGCGAGCTTAGTGACACGATGCTGGGGCAAAGCACCCTCGACCAATTGAGGAATCAATGAAGAGTCGAAACCAAGACCAGACAAACCGTTAGGAACATCCAATTCTTCGAGGAAACGGGTCAACTTCTCTGCCAAGACCTCACCAGCAGTGGAAGGCTTGACGTGAGCAGGGTCGGCACCGAATGCAGCAGCAGCATCGATATGACGGTCGGGGCATGCAGCCGAGGTGAAGCGGAATACCGAAGGAGCGGTCAACGCGACAGACACACCATGGGGAACCAACGCGTGATCAACCTTGTAACCAGGGTGCTTGTAGTTCTTGTTCAAGCCACTGATCGGGTAACTCAAACCGTGACACACTATAGAACGTAACGTTAGTTTGCTTCACTCATTCACATTTAAAGTGTTATTTGCCACTTACAATGGACACCGGCATTTCCGAAGCCAATACCAGCGAAAGTGGAAGCGAGCAACATTTGCTGCTGCGCTTCGAGATCCTCGGGGTCCTTGTAAGCGCGGGGGAGGTACTTGACGACCATGCGGAGAGCATGCAACGACCAGACGTCACTGATGGGGTTTGAACCCTGGTAGGCAGGACGCAAAATAGGGTTCGATGGACGGGGCGAACGTTCGTTGTATGGCAGAGCAGTGTACGATTCGAGGGCGTGACTGTGGGAATATCATTTAGTCGGTTGCAATGAGAACAGCTGCGCTTCCTAATTACCATAAGACATCCAAACCACTGGAAGCGTGAACCTGAGCAGGCATGCTGCGAGTGTTCTCGGGATCGACGATACCCAGATAGGGCTTCAAGGCACGGTGAGCAATACCGGTCTTGGTGTGGAGGGGCTCATAGTCGAAAATGGCAGTACCAGTAGTCTCGGAACCAGTACCGGCAGTGGTGGGAACTAAATAAAGTCTTTAGCTACCCACACATATCAATTCCATCCAAAAAAATAAACTTACCAGCAATCAAAGGCTTGAGCTGCTTGTAGATGGGCAAGCCCTTACCAATAGGAGCATTGACGAAATCCAAAAAGTCCGCTTCAGGGTGGGAGCTGTACAAGCTGGCAGCCTTGGTGGTGTCCATGACGGAACCACCACCCACAGCGACGAAAGCGTCGGGTTGATGTTGACGAGCAAAGTCGATAGCCTGCTTGAAACTGGTATCGGTGGGCTCGACACGGACAGTGTCGTAGACAACATAGTTGACCTTGTTACGGTCCAAGGATTCAACAACCGCCTTCAATGGACGCAATTGGGCGATCTATTGCACATCCCCATACATTGTAAATATTACATCCTTCCCATACTCTGTAAATATAAACTTACGTTGCTATCGGTGTAGACAGCGACCTTCTTGGCCTTGATGTTGTTCAAATCCATGCCAATTTCGCTGACATAATATCACCCCAATCAGACACTCACGCTTTCGATCTGTCATCTGATTCTTACCTAGTGACGCCAGGACCGAAACGGATGTTGGAGGCAGCCATTTCGAAGGCATAGTCGGTGGATTCGTTACCGCTGGCATACTGACGACCGTACTTCAGCAAGCTGTTGAAGGATGACGCGGTGGGAAGGGCGTGCGAATGCGCGTGCGAGTGACACGGGCAGCTGCTGGCGCCGGACTGCAAAAGACCGAGAATGTTGACAACTTTCGAACGTGCTTGAGCTGCAGCCATATTGAGGAGAGGGGTGGATTAAAGAAGAAGAAGAAGCGAGAAAAAGATACAATGCAAAATAGAGCCTACATTACAGGACCTGGGCGGCTATTTAAGCTGTTTGGGTTCCGACCAAAATTATGACTAAGATCACTCCAGTGTGCGATCTGGTGCCTCCTCCGTGCACGCTCAACTTGTTCTTGAACCCCTGCACCGTCCGTTTTCGAGTCGGGGTAAAACATTTTTCCCTCACTCCTTCCGCATTTTCAACTTTGGGTTACTAATGACGGAATACTTCAATTTAAGCACAGCAAGCTATCTTCTCTTATATCACTGCATACTGAAACAAGTTTTGTGTGTTCGGGCATGGCGCCCTATTCTCCTGAATCCAGACACAAACAATCACCCCTCTTGTACAACAGCGATCCTTTACGGAAATAGTTTATCCTGCGTTTTTTTCCACGGTGTCTTCCGTGTGTCACATGAGAGACTGCTCTCGCTATGACCCCACACTCTTCCCACCACTATGCACCAGCTATATCTATTTTAGTCAGGATCGTGCTACATTAGTGTGGGACCTTTTCCTTCTTAAAACACCTGTCATTGACGTAATACACTTCTTAATGATCATGTCGACCCTGCGCTTTTGAAAGAAATTGCTTACCCTTTATCTTGCTGAATATACAGTATACTCCTATGATACCAGTTACACGAGTGCAACTAATTTATGTGTTGAGGGAATTTATCGTCATGTCCCCGCAAATCATTGTGGAAGTTGAAAATATACTCAATGCAAGGAGTCCCTTATGCGATACAACAGCTAATTTCGAACATTCGATTCCCTCGCCTGTACAAAAATGCTGCGTGACCATGATGTACTTTGGATTATTTCACAAAACTCTAGCAGTAACGAAACCCAACTGCATTATCCCTGGACCATAGCAGCTCAGTCGTTAAGTATTCATACTAAACGACTTGCCACAACAACGCCAAATTGAGCAGTAGGCTGAATTTGCCTCGAGATACTGTGTAAAAAGTAAAACGCTTTCGGGGGCAGAAGTACCATAAATGACGATCTACTCTCGGGTAAGCAAACTTCCTTAAAACTGATATGTAAGTGGAGGCTACCGTGAGTACTAAATGTAACTCCCGTTTATTTTACCGCGCAAAAGTATTCAGTGAATAAGTAACGTGGAATGTAAATCACTCCTAATCCTTTAGAGCGGTGCCGGTGGAGGATGAATATGACTGCCCTGCGTAACACTGAGCTATCAACGCGAGCACATTAGTTTACTGGGCAAACCTCGGAAATCTAACTATAAAACGTATTTGGTAAGCGAAAGGAAAGACCAGCTTCTGGTACACTTATATAAATCAGCTGTCCTGTATTCGAAGATTACCCAATACCTCATCTTGTACCATTCAACCCTATTTCCCAAGCACCGAGGACGAATAGTAGGCTCAGCCTCACCTTAACAAGTGATATATACCAAGACTCTCATCCAATATGCTGCTAGGAATATTGTGGTGCTTGATCAACATAGGGTTTTGACTTACCACGCCATTAAAAAAACACGTAGCCTAGCACAGTTAGATTTAAAATAAGCGAATATTTCGGAAGCCAAAACCCTTTCGAAATCATGGTCAGGGACCGAACTTCTGAATATACAGTATCTCCAAAAGTAATGTCGCTACCCAAAGAATTAATGTCACCAGTGCCCAATTTTTTGTGCTTAACAAAGGATTACGACAAAAAGAACTCTTTCGAGCAAAGAGTTAATCGAGGCCAGGAACTTGCTGTTACACAAAGCAACAAGAGAGTGGATCCGATATTAGCCTTACCAGTGAAAATCACTACCAACGTGTGCTTATTCCTCGATTTAAAAGCAAGAATGGTGTGTATACTGGTGTCCCAACGGCGGGAAAACTGCCTCGCACAAATTCCCGAACTGTGGCGCACGATCGACGCCCAAAAACTCGAGCATGCCGTATAACAAACAGTACCGTTTTGAAAATCAATTTGGACGTCACCCATCTGAAAGCTTCCCTGGGCTCTTCCATGGTATACACAAGAATATGGAATGCTTACGTGATTACAATCAATGGAGGTTCTGACTGGGTACAGTGGCCGCTTTATATAACGATACGATGGTGCAGCCCAAACTTTATCGTTATATCAAAATATCATTATATAAAATGGGATTTGGCAGTGATTACCGTTTTGATGCATCGAGAACTGTATCGTTATATCGAATTATCGTTATATAAAATATCATTATATAAAATATCATTATATAAAACATCATTATATAAAGCGGCCACTGTACGATGTTGATAACCCTGACGACCTATCAGTCATGTTAGAATATCTGCCCTCACTCAAATCGTTAAAAGTTACTATGCCTAGTATACATGTTCCCTTGTCACATATACTCGTAGTCTCCAAATACCTTACCGAACTTGCAGAAGTGCCCAGCTTTGCGTCGACTTTTTTATTAGTGAATGCGATCTAGGGAGCATGCTCATAATGACGGACAAATACTGTCAGTACCTTGAAATCCTTATAGTCAACAAACAGTATTACCTTGGCAGACTGCCCTTAACGTCGAACGAACGAAAAGCAGATGGGTTGCAAGTATTTCATTGCGGCGAATGGGATCCGATACCGCTCCCGAATATTATTCGTCTTATGACCCAATTCGATTACCACAAGTACCTGGAAGAGATTGTGATTTCTGGGGAACAATTCGAACACCATCCATTTATAGAATACAATTTCGGACACCAATTTCAGCAGCTTCGGATTCTTCAATATAGCAACGATGATGGTAACCACCAAGTACTTGCGCGAATGATACGACACTCTCCTGCTTTATAAGAAGTTTATCTCCTATATCTGTTTATGGTGCCAATTCCGGTGTTCGAAGCTATCGGCATGTTGTCTCGGTTACAGTCACTTGTGATTGATTCGATAACCTTAGCAGAGGAACATGACGAAGTAAAGCGGCTTCTGTTCTCAAACCAGGTTGCAGCTGGTGAATATTCAACACTGCATTATATACGTGCACGCGATTTGGGCCGTATGGAACTAGCGGATGCATTCAGCTTTTTAACAGTCATGTTGATGAAACTACAAACAATCAATATAAGATGTGCTGCGCAATGTGAACAGTATCTCACCATCCTCGACGAGCCGTTGGAAGAGTTTCTGGAAGAATATGCACCAGGCATCACATGTGTTCGACTGGATGGTGATACGAGCGCAGTCAACAACAAGGCACTTGGGCAAATTGTACTAGCACGTAAGCTAGTATACTTAGGCTTATTGGGATATGTGGAAACAAAGTTGGACGATGGGCTGATTACACTGATTATGAGTGCTGATCCTCCTTTGAAGACATCGAGATCAAGAGCTGCCTAGTGGCAAAACGAAAAGTTGTAATCGAGTATGCTCACTACGTTGGAACAAAGTTAACTTTTGTTGATTGATATACTATTAGCCTTCGCCGAAGGTTATTAACTGAATAAATCGATCATGTTTGACTACATACCCGTTTGTACGCTATTTCTGCGTTTGTTACATTTTATTTTGAGCAAAAAAATTTCCCCTTCACCTGCATCTGAACGGTCAGTCTATTAATAGATGAATCCAGCCTGTCATGTTTTGGTGTTTTGCATGTGGCGAAAATGTACCTTTTGGTAAAAGCAGCCAACCAATTATTTGCGTTCAAGCACAATACTGCAACTGATACTTCGGCATTCTCGCAATTAGCTGTACAGTATACCGCGTAGTTCGGCATGGGCTTGTGTCCGCGATCTGAATTTCATTTATGGGCGACTGAGTTGTTGGTTGTCAAGCAGAAATTACCTCTTTTTCCCACGGTTTGATACGTATCTCCGAATCATAGCAATGGTGCCTGGGGCTCGCGCGGTGCCCACTGTCGGTGGTCACATGCAACACACGATTGCGCGGGTTTTTCAGTTGGTTCACTTATTGAATACCGTTGAAGTAGAAATAGCCACATAATTGCGTTGTACGATTTTTCGAGCAAATAAAGACAAATGAGACGTTGTCCTCCTTTTGATAAAATAAGAGAAGCATCTACTCCACCCAAAATAGGGTAAGCGTTTAGCATTTTGAGAGAGGCTACGTATGGATGTGATTTTATAATGCACTTGAAACATCAAAGTTATTTGGTGGAAGCGTATTATGTACAATCAGTGCCTGGCAGTGACAGCAAACATACGATAATGAAGCATCTTGACGTTCTTAAAGACATACTGGGTTCGGCTACCATCACCCACACCAATGTTCCCAACACCTCGACTGTTGCCTGAAAGATCGATCAGCAAAAGTGCTTCAACATTTTACTCTTTTTTTCAATCGATGCTTACCGTTTCAACGTAGTTCTCTCCTATGTGAGACTTTGAAGATTAGCCTCTTCTTTGACTCCTGTTGCGACCTACATTTACTTGATTAGCTGTCGTCCAGGGTATATTATGCTGAATTTTTACCTGCTTCGATAATGAATCAACTTCCTTTTGGTGCCTTTTGTCCCACTTCTGAACTTGGCTTTTGCGCGCCTCGTCTTGATCATGATGAATTGCGACAATTGTGAGACGTAAGCTGTGTGCGCACTAAACCTGGAGTCAATCGGTACAAATCGCTCTTACCCCGTCCACCAAAAAGGGTACCACTTACACTACTAGTTTTTCAACCGATCGCTTTTACCAGTGTTTGACGTAAAGTTCGAGCTAGTAAGATATATTCGGCGCACCCGAACGGGTTAAGGATGACACCAACAACTATTATGCGGTATAATTAGCATCCATCTGCCGCAAGTACAGACATTAACTCTCCTTCTCGATGCCATTGTGAGTGCTAAGAAAAGTCCTCAGTACAGAATATTCACGTTTAACACTGAGTCTTCTTCAGTACCTGTGCTTGTGTAGTAATGTTCGCGCTCGGAAAGTCAGGTCACACAAGAAACAAGTTGGACTCTCTGGCCGCGGCCCATGGTAGGTTGAGTAAAGAAGAGACCATGGCTGGCTATTGTCACAGTGCGGGCATACTGTCAAGACATGCGAGTTCAATCCGACCAAGTTCACGTACTTGCGAGGTCCACTAGCATGTTCCGTATATTTGTCACACTTCCTTCATACCAGTGTCAAGCCAGTTCGAAGGAGAGTAACAAAGAAACATCTGGGGTACCTAAGCGAGCTTTAAATTAATTTCCGTAGCAATTTTTTTTGGATCTCTCCGCCACAAGGAGGCAACGTGTTGCCACCACTTTCTGAATCAACAGAGTTGCTGTCAAGGTCATCCGTCATCTCAATAAGATAGAAGCTGAATGTAATCTGCAACGTTAAATATAGCTTGTAGCTGGTAGCTCAAATATCGGCCTTGGAACGCATGCCTGGTATGTACATACATATTCATAGACACATTGTTTGAAAAATGTAGCACACTTGTCATCGCCTGTATACTCATCTGCTCTTCACAAAGCACATGTACGGATAATAGACTATTCATCATTTGTAATAAGTGTCGAAACTCTCTGCAAAATGCTTTCTTTGTTACGGTTACTTTGGTTTAAACGATGCGGTATAGAAGTCGCTGATAACAACCTATTGGTAACCAGGCTCATTGTACATCTGATCCTTGATTCTTAGGCGTTAACGGGTCTCTGCGCGTAAAAAGTGGTGCAAATTTCTTATAATAATGATGCTGTAAGTAGAGCCATCACTATTCGTCCTTGCGACAGGCGCAACACACCATAGAAAAAAAAATATTCGAAATGTATTCAGATATACGATACTGTTTGAAAAAAATTCAGATATTTATTTAATATATGGAAATATATTGTAAAAATATACATGTTCATGTAATATTCATCATGCACACACACATATATATAATATTCGAGCATGTTTATTGACGGGGAATATATTTCAGATCGTAATCTATTGGCTTTTCTTGTGATGTGTGTGGGGATTTTTGAGACCAGTATATGTACTCTCTAGTTCCCGAACCTTTAACACGTCCAGCAATACCGACAATGTCGTTTACATCCACCACAACAAACCGCCTGGCGCCACCATCTGTTTTGTACGGCCAAGGACCAACTCCCTTGTTCAGCTTGAATAGTTCCACAAATGAAAGTAACTTATCGCAATGTTGGTTGTCCTCGTACAGTGCATAGCTGTGCTTGAAAAAATACTTGATGTCCCCAAAATACTGACGGATTTCAGGCTTTACCGTAGCATTAGGCTCACTTACATCAACCGAGATATGTAACCTGACAAAAGACTCTCGATCTGTGCCTCCATATGTAATCTTGCTTCTAAACAAGCGGCTTCCAGTCTCCACTTTTTCTTCTTGGTTTATCCTGACATCTTGATACGTTCCCTTTTGCCATGCCCAGAAGTGTCTCAGTTGATTTTTGCATCGTAAGGAGGCAATGGCACTGTCTGCAAATGGACCCCAAATTTCCGGACTATCAGGTTCATCGTCTAGAGTAATGCAATCATGTTTGGCTCGCTTTTTCAGGGAAACGTCTTGTTGTTCATCGTTGACATCGTCATCTGGATTACCGCTATCATGGCCATTTTGTTCTTCACGTTTTCTTTTTCGTACGGCAGCAAGCTCTACGAGGACATTGCCAGCATTATTTCCCGGGTATCGCTTTGACCTTATTCTTTTCTTGATTTCCCCGATAGCTCTTTCCATATTGAACGCAGCCAAGTACGGTAAAGGGCCATTACGTTCAATAACCTTGCAGAGATGGGTGAGATAATGCATATTGACAGTGAAAACAGTGGCAGATATGTTATTCTTATCGACATGATCCACTAGCCACTTGGTCCAAGATTTGATCGCTTTCCGTAAGCAAGATATACCGTCTTGATCGATCTCTCTGGCAAAGGCATATCGATAGATGGTTGCAAAATCAACAAGAGCCTTGCGTGTAGCGTTATCTTCCAAAATTGTTTAGCTAGTCCACATCCCAACAAATGCATGATGTTTAGGGAAAGAAAGTTGCACCGTGGAAAGTTGGGAGATCTGCAAACAGGCAGCAGGAACTTTGACCGATCTTGTCATTCTTCTTTTCGTATGTGTGTGCTAGTCGAATGACAGGCCACGCTCCTTGGTTTTCCGAAAAATAGTTACCACCATGAACATCATTGGCGCGATTCGTTTGTAGCACGTTTTTCTTTGGTACAGGGGGGAAGGTCATGCGGTGCTCTAGATATACACCACGGATTGTACAGAATCTGCAGCCGTGATAACCGGTGTGACAACCATGACCTGCAATCTTGGCAACTGCTGGTATATCCCCACCGCTGAATAACAGATGTGCCTTCAACTTGATTTCGCAATTGTCAGCCTTTACGATCATTCCGCCATCACATAGGTCTTTGAGCTCATTGTGGAGAGGGTCCAGAAAGCTGTTCAAGTCGTCTGGTTTGTTAGGTCCTGGTGCAACACAAACCTGAATCATGTTTTGGTCTTCATAGCGTACATCTGGTGGAAGATTCAATATGACAATGTGCACAATAGTCATCGAATGAGTTCCACGCCTAAAGGGCTGGAAATCGTCCGTGTAGAGTGCTAGCGCTAGATCGTATTCGTCTTTAAAATCGCTGTCTTTCACTTGTTTGTAAAGGGCACCATCGAAGAAATCCTTCATCACGTTCGCCGTATTAACTCGATCAGCTCGGTACCTTAGGTGCTTACGCGTTGCTTCGTTGCCGACGAACATGGCAAGCTGTTGCTTTAGCGGTATTTGTAGCATTGTTTGAGTAGCGACTGTACCATTCTTATACCGTGGTTTGTGGCAATGATCACATTCAGTGCGTTTATCACCATCCTTGTACATCATACATCCATCTTGGCAAACATGATACTCTTTTGGCTGGATTCCATACGATTCTCGCAATGCTTCTCGTGACTTATAATAGCTGTATAACGGCGGTAAACGGCCGATCGTGAATTGGTTGATTCGGGAGATGACCGCATCAAATAGGGCTTTGCTTCCATTGCTTTTCACCATTAAAGCGTAAATATCCATGCTGGTCTTTATGTGCTCCTCATGGTGCATGTACTCGCCACGCAAGTCAATAACTGTCGAGGTACTGGTACTAGATGCATGATTGACAGATGCGCCCGACGCGTTCTGGGTAACTTGCGCGCTTGGTGTCCCCTGCGGTATATTCTGGATGACTTGTGCTTTTTGGATCAAGGTGGATCTATTGGATAGATTGATCGAGCCATGAAGAGGTGTTGCTGCTCTGCCAGCGACAGGTGTTTCATTATCGTCACTCCAATCTGTATAATCTACCTGCCATGGCTGCTCCTCATGCAATATTGGTTCTTCGTGGCCAATAGCCTTACAGAACACGTAAAAGGGAAATGCTACGCGTTAGTTCCTATTTCCAAAAAGAAGTAAAAGTACAACTTCTTGCCTGTGTAGTTTCCTGGATGGGTGTCTGCTTGGTAGTGGTGGCAGTGTGATCGGAGGGGCGGCTGCTTGGAATGCTCTAATGATAGTAATTGTTTCATCAAGATCATATTCTTGTAGGGATCTAGTTTGTGACGATTACCTGATTCTCTTTTGAGCTTGCCGGCGCGGTAGAGGTGAGTGATCCTCCAGAAGAACGAAGTTGGTTGATCTTGCTTTGTATACAATTTTGCTTGTGATTTTTCACTGAATCGCGTGTTCCGGTATTGATCCAACCACAGAACGTGCACCTTTCGTTGTTTGACATAATTAAAGGAAGGAAAAGTCAAGGGCGGAGTGTCGCGCATCAGCAGGACAACTCTTTCCGAAATTCTCATGTCGGACGATAACTCAAGCAGGCTGCTAGCATCATTCATTCAGACGACGAGTGACTTTCGAGTACTAGTCAATGATGGATTCAAACAACTCGATCGAACGCTCAATCGCTTGGAGGAAGATGTAGCTACAAGATTGAGCAAAATCGAAGGAGACATTCAAAGTTTGAACGACAAGCTCTCCACTGTTGACAAGCAGTTTCAAGAACGATTGACTACTGGGAATTATGACTCAACTCCTCTGCCGGAATTTCCAAGAATGGTTCTGAAGGATAATCCATTTGCTGATGAAAACATTCCTCGTAACGTTATGCCGCCACCGCTTCCAAAAGGACAATCACTTCAGTTTCGATGGGAACATTTCGATTACCTGTGTAAAGAGGTGCTGGAAGCTCTAAAGAAACCCTACCAAGACCGATACTTTGCCACGTTCAAAAGAAATGGAATCATGTACGCACAAGGCTGTGTACTGAACATGAAGGCACACCATCATCTGGACCCGGCAGTCACTTGGGACAATCTTACCAAAGCTCTCAAGCACGAAGCCAAAGATCTATGCGAGAAGGTGGTAGGACAGGAGTTTCCTTTGGTCGCTTGTGTTGAAGGGTGGGGTGCACGACTGTTGATGAGAAAGGCTTTTTTGAACTGCAAAGAGGATGGTAATACTACTGGTACACTACTGTTATTGTCAAACTAAAACCTTTTATACTATTCGTTTAGAAAGTGCAGGCACCGCTCAGCCTGAGAATTCGGACCAGGAGATACCAGATAATATCGGGTAGGTATGAAAGACTTTACATTCATGGATCAATAACAAAGACCTTTATTTCTAGCCTGGCTGAAGAACTTGAAAGGTATTGTCTACTTTCCCTAGTCTTTTGCTTTGTATTTACACCGAAGCTTAAGCTCACCTTCGCCGGACAGGGATTATGAACTAATGGATCGAAGCGACGAGTTGTTAGCTGAACATTTTGAATCTGGTTTTCAAAGCGACGATGTCTTCCCCAGCTCTCCTACCATCGACGCCACGCAGAAGCGACCCATCCTCGATACCATGCTTTCAAGTGAAAGTGAAGACAGTGAGACAGAGGAGCCTGTACTGCAGCCGCTTAACGCCAAGGTCACCAGAACGTATGGAACCAAGCAAGGACAGAAAGGAACTGGTACAGGCGCATCAAGTTCATCAGATAGTAAGTCGTAATACACTTCCTGCTTTTTTGTATGCATAATACTGACCGCGTTTTGGCTAGCAACCAATCAAATCAAAAAGGAGGAAGCTCAGCTAAAAGTATTGATATGAACAAGATGATATGTTTGAATGGAGGTAAAAACTTGACCATAGGTAGAGAAATACTGGGCACCAAGGACACACACAACACGACAAGCGCCCCTTCAAAGAAACGGGGCAGGCCTCCGAAAAGTGCAATGGACAAAAGCAACTCAACGCACTATCCTGCAAAAAAGATTGGTAGACCGCGTAAGACACCTGCTCATAACAAGAAAGCGAATAATCAGGGCGCTTCCTCTAATATTGCCCTGGACACCAATGCCAATAAGAAAAAGCGCAAGCTGGCACAGTCGAAAAAGTGATGAATAGGGTGGAAGAGGTAGTAAGTGTGTATTCATTTGTGTAGGTGACAGTAATCAATAGTCATAGTGATTCGTCGATAAAATACCATAGCAAAAGATATCTGAAAAATATATTTTACATATCCTCATATACAAAAAAATATTCGAAGAATATTCAAAGGATATTTAAAAGATATTCAGAATATATTCAAAATCGACTGAAAAAATATATGTGAACATCTAAACACGGAACGTATATATTCCGAATTTTTTTTTTCTATGGTGACAAGGTAGCCATATGGGACGCCGATTGGCCACTTGGAGTCAGACGTATATATATGCGGTCATTGGTGGTGGCACCTAAATATATGCACATTATGATGCACTCACTACGCCTCTCCATAAGCAAAAGCGATACAACTGGGGACCAAGATCCCCGAGTGTCAGTTGGTGGCTTCCGATGCATACGTAGTAAGTCGGGACACAGCCTGCAGCAGCATAAAGACAACAGTGACTATCGTCGAAGACTCCTTGTTATTATGATTAAAATCCTTTATAGGAATAATTTTGCAAAGCAAAATCATGAAGTACGTACGATCACTAAAAGTCGGTTTCTTTATCTGCTGAGGTGTTAACAACATTCAGTTTCCCACGCTTGCTGCAGCAAAAGAAGCGCAGGAAAGTGTATAAACTACGGGTGTGTACTCATTCTGAGTAGCCAATCTTAGGCTGCTTACGTACGTATGCATTATGATAGCAAAATGGCCTAGTAACACGGGTACGAGGATATATTAAGTGGAATGAGAATGCAGTCATATTAATTGGGCTGCTAGTTAGGGATATAGCTACATCGTTAAATGAGACAGTAGGTAGGCGTACATGAATAGGCTTTAATCCGAAACTTGGTATTATCTTTTGACATCCATTTTTACAAGAAAAACAATGATGAATAACGGTCATCCAACGTATAGATGGCGGGTAATAGAATTTTGCTTGCAGTTTCTGGTCGGTGAAACTAGTGCCTCGTGATTGTCAGCATCGCTCTCGCTTGCTTACAGTAGGCAAATATTTGTAGGTCATCTTCTTTCGAATCTTTCACAAGAGTCTCGAAAGCCGCGACAATGTTGATTACTTGATCCAGTTCCACTGGATAGTTGGGCAAATTGTAGATTGATGAAGGAACATTTACTGATCCTAACTCGAACATCACATATAGACCTTCGGCAAACAGCTGGGCCACATAAAATATACATTCCCGACCTATGAACGACGGGAAACATGGAGTATGAATGTGGTGATACCTCACTACTATATCATTATTCAAAGATAACATGCCGACTGCTTGGATTGTTGTACACGTATTCCTATCTTTTGACTTGTCGATAGCCTCTTTCGAGAATGTGCCGAGCCGTACAAGGTCTTTAGCAATGGCGTAGCTCTTGTTGCTTTCGTAAATTGACTTCACCTCTGCAAATCCCATGCTATCCGAGAAATGTACACCAGTAAGCGACGATATCATCACATCTGGTTGAGCTGGAGACGAACTCGTTGCACTGACATCAATACTACTTGTCCTACCAAAAAATATTAATAAGGAGTTATTGCATATACACACTAAACATTCTTACCATCTAAAAAATACATTATTTGATGGGTCATCAAATAGAGGTATCAATGCTGCATCCAGGTATCGCGTACATAATTCTTGTTCCTTGACCGTGGTCGTGATGTCATCTTGAGGAAGTGTCGTATCCCGACATACACCATCATCCATGGTTACATGCTTTCCCTTAGTCTTTGATTATATCCACTGTCATTACGATATCAACAACCGTACAGTTGTCGATTCCCATATTTGCTCTTCTGTGCAACCTTGATCCGGCTTTACCGATCATGTAAGGCAACTCCGTTAACTTGGTCTCAGATCTTCGGTGTCTTCGACAATATGGCAAGATCATATGAGATTCGGTGATAACATGTATCTTTGGGACTATTACACAAAGCTTTCGTCTTCTCCGTCCCGCCTCATCATCAGTATAAATGGTAAGCAACTTTCTTCAATAAAACAGAAGCTTATTTCTGGTCTCGTCATTCGAAAGCCTTTCCTCGTTAAGCGATACCACAGGAAGCATTGAAATTCTTTTGGAAAATAGATCCATTAGAAATTGATGATTACAAGATGCTCTTGTCATCCATACTCACAGTCTGGCTACCGATAAAATCATTTTCGAATCAATCAAGCTCGCTTCGCTCGCCATTGGGTATAAACAACACTGTGCACTTAATCGTGTTATGTTCCCATCGTATACATCCTAAGCACAAAAACAAAAGATGTTTGAGAAACCTAAAAACCTGACCCTGTATGCTATTACCTTCACAATGGACTTAAGCCTTTTAAAAAGATCATTGTCCAGTGTTTTCCCATACTTTCCAACAGCAAACGCTCTTTGAAATTGGTCCATCAATGCATCAATGTTCGCTGGTTCAAATGTATTCTGAAGATCTTCGTGGATGCGTCTTGGTTTTAATAAGAGGATTGAGGACAGTGACCTGTCATGATATAAGAATGCCGAAAAGTACATTTGACTTCGAGGTCATGAGCAAACTACTTACATAATATGGTAAACGTTGCTTTCCATGTAAAGCGTGTGTTGTGCGTTATCCGGTTGTTGAAACTTGTAGAATGCACTCGATACGTCAAATCCATTCGGAATACGTATCGTTGCCTGGTGGTGACGGGCAGGCAGACGATACAGGAGCACTTTGAGGACCTTCAGAGTCGTTATCTCTGAGTGCGCTGCCAGCAGCGCCCCCGCTCATGTTCTACAATAAGATCTATCAGCAAAAATACTTCATCTTTTTCGACCGATGCTTACCGCTCCTATGTGATCCCTTGTGATGAACAAGACTCGAACCTTGCCATTCAAATGTACATTTTGTATGGTGGGTGTGGTAGAGCTCTGAAGACCAGACTCTTCGACTCCATTTTCCAACTTACATTTACTGGATTAGCTGGCAACGGTTTTTAGGCTAAAATCATACTTACTTGAACCAACATGGAATCAATTTTATCTTTGGTGCCTTGGGACATTCCTCTTTTCCTTCATTGCCAAAAGCTGTGTCTTCAGGCTCGCGCCTGAGAGATGTGCTGGAAGATTCATCTTCTAGACTAATTTCAGCGTTCTGGAATGTGTATCTGAAAGGTTGCTTTTCAGCCACCTTCCAGACGTACTATCAGCGTGCTGAAATGTGCGCTCTGCGAAAACAATCGCTGCGGTAGACTTTTAGGCCGTTCGCTTCAAAGTTGAGTTCTGGAAATAAAAGTCCCAGACGGGTGCGTCTTGGAAATATTGCGGTCGCTTTTGCGTGCCCTTGTCCATTACGGTTGAAGAGCAGAGACTGAGAGAAAGCAGGTGAGCATATCCGGTCTACCTTTACTGCGTCACATATTTCGCTGCTGCGGAAGCGCGCTTCGGTACCCCAGATGTTTCTTTGTAACTCTCCTTCGAACTGGCTTGACACTGGTATGAAGGAAGTGCGACAAATATACGGAACATGCTAGTGGACCTCGCAAGTACGTGAACTTGGTCGGATTGAATTCGCATGTCTTGACAGTATGCCCGCACTGTGACAATAGCCAGCCATGATCTCTTCTTTACTCAACCTACCATGGGCCGCGGCCAGAGAGTCCAACTTGTTTCTTGTGTGACCCGACTTTCCGAGCGCGAACATTACTACACAAGCACAGGTACTGAAGAAGACTCAGTGTTAAACGTGAATATTCTGTACTGAGGACTTTTCTTAGCACTCACAATGGCATCGAGAAGGAGAGTTAATGTCTGTACTTGCGGCAGATGGATGCTAATTATACCGCATAATAGTTGTTGGTGTCATCCTTAACCCGTTCGGGTGCGCCGAATATATCTTACTAGCTCGAACTTTACGTCAAACACTGGTAAAAGCGATCGGTTGAAAAACTAGTAGTGTAAGTGGTACCCTTTTTGGTGGACGGGGTAAGAGCGATTTGTACCGATTGACTCCAGGTTTAGTGCGCACACAGCTTACGTCTCACAATTGTCGCAATTCATCATGATCAAGACGAGGCGCGCAAAAGCCAAGTTCAGAAGTGGGACAAAAGGCACCAAAAGGAAGTTGATTCATTATCGAAGCAGGTAAAAATTCAGCATAATATATTCTGGACGACAGCTAATCAAGTAGAATTTAATAGTCGTTCATCTCCTTACACAACTGGGAATTTCCTATGAGGCTCAGCTGCTATAACAAACCCCGGAACAACATCACAAGACTCCAGTACAACAACACAAGCATAGTAACCATGTGTAAGACACCCAGCTACCCCCCAGGAGCCGCACTGTCAAGAAGATTCGGTTGTAGGCATCACCCTACGCCCAGGAAATCGAGGAAATCCACTTCTTTGTTTGGCAGCAGCGTACCAGACACTCACACTGGTTGTGTGAAAACAGGTGCTGTAGCGTATTCCATGCCAAGAAATAATACATGCATATACAATCTTATAAACGAGTGGTCAATTGTCAAAACTTTCTGCAATTTCAGTATATTCACTTTCCTTGATGCTTCTCATTCAGCGTCAAATTCGCATGGTAATACACACAGACGCGGACAAATCCCGTGGTAACCATGTGTAAGACACCCAGCTACCCCCCAGGAGCCGCACTGTCAAGAAGATTCGGTTGTAGGCATCACCCTACGCCCAGGAAATCGAGGAAATCCACTTCTTTGTTTGGCAGCAGCGTACCAGACACTCACACTGGTTGTGTGAAAACAGGTGCTGTAGCGTATTCCATGCCAAGAAATAATACATGCATATACAATCTTATAAACGAGTGGTCAATTGTCAAAACTTTCTGCAATTTCAGTATATTCACTTTCCTTGATGCTTCTCATTCAGCGTCAAATTCGCATGGTAATACACACAGACGCGGACAAATCCCGTGGTAACCATGTGTAAGACACCCAGCTACCCCCCAGGAGCCGCACTGTCAAGAAGATTCGGTTGTAGGCATCACCCTACGCCCAGGAAATCGAGGAAATCCACTTCTTTGTTTGGCAGCAGCGTACCAGACACTCACACTGGTTGTGTGAAAACAGGTGCTGTAGCGTATTCCATGCCAAGAAATAATACATGCATATACAATCTTATAAACGAGTGGTCAATTGTCAAAACTTTCTGCAATTTCAGTATATTCACTTTCCTTGATGCTTCTCATTCAGCGTCAAATTCGCATGGTAATACACACAGACGCGGACAAATCCCGTGGTAACCATGTGTAAGACACCCAGCTACCCCCCAGGAGCCGCACTGTCAAGAAGATTCGGTTGTAGGCATCACCCTACGCCCAGGAAATCGAGGAAATCCACTTCTTTGTTTGGCAGCAGCGTACCAGACACTCACACTGGTTGTGTGAAAACAGGTGCTGTAGTGTATTCCATGACACAGGATCGAATATGCTATACTCAAAACTTAGTTAGCTTCAATTACCTGGTAGAAAAGCAATTGTCCATAGCCATGATCAAGATTAGCAGGAGTATCCAAAAATAATAGGGAATTATCATGTAAGATGGTAGGGTCAAACAGTGCGGTTTGTCCGCTGGTCTAATAGTCATCGTGACTGCCTTCAGCTCAACTTAAGCAGCATACTCTCTCTCTCCCTTTGTAAGAAATTTTTGCCATGTTGGCAAGGGGGCAATCGTAGCCGGACCATAAAAAACACACCATTTTCCAACAGTTTGCTATTTTTTTTTCTCTATAAAGCTGACGCCACCATGTCAAACAAAAGAGTTCAATTACTTCGACAAATGTTCGATGAACATGCATCAGAAGGAGTTATGCGTCATCACAGGGTCAAACGTCAGATGTAAATGTTCAAGGAAGATGAAGAACCGAAAGACAAGAAGGGCAGGAAAGGTTGGGCTCCTGGCCGCGATGTCATTAAGCGCAATCGAATTGCAGGCCATTACCGCCTTTTCAAGGACTACTTTGCCGAACCCCCGATTTACTCGGATAAACAGTTTGTACTCGGTTCCACATGAGCCCTGATTGTTTTGCGAGATCGTTGAACAGTTGGAGCTAAATGACGACTACTTCACTCGGAAGTACGATGCTGCACGACAACCCCGTCCGTCATCTCTCCAAAAAAGTAACGGCAGCTATTCGTCAACTTGCTTACGGAGTCGCTGCTGATACAGTAGATGAGTATTTTCGGATTGGAGCGAGTACGACATTGGAGTCCCTCAAGCACTTCTGTCTCGCAATCAGTCATATCTATGGTGATGAATACCTGCGTTCACCAAACGAAAAAGACATCAAACGATTGCTTGCAAAGGAAGAGGAGCACGGTTTGCCTGGCATGCTTGGTTCTTTGGATTGCATGCACTGGGAATGGAAGAACTGCCCCTCAACATGGAATGGTGCTTACCAGGGAAGGTCCAAAACGGCAACGATTATTTTGGAGGCTGTTGCGGACGCTGAGACGTGGATCTGGCATGCATTCTTTGGTCTCCCAGGTTCCCTCAACGACCTTAATGTCCTACACCGTTCTCCTCTTTTCGCTAAACAAGTAGCTGGTGTTGCCCCTGACGTAAAATTTACGGTCAATGGCAAAGAATACACCAAAGGATACTACCTGGTTGATGGCATTTACCCACCATGGGCCACGCTTATGGATGCCATCAGATATCCAGTTGGCGCGGGAGAGAGCGTAAGGCCCTGTTAGTATATGTAAACCAGCTATTCTAACATTCCCATAGTTGTTCACGAGAACGCATGAAGCACATCGCAAAGATGTTGAACGTGCCTTCGGCATTTTGCAAGCACGGTTCGCTGTGATTAGATATCCAGGACGACTGTGGCAGCTTCACGAGCTCTATTCGGTGATGAGAGCGTGCATCATATTGCACAATATGATCATCGAAGACCAGCGCAACCATCCTGACGAAGACGTTGAAGAACCGCAATGTTTAGGCAGCATTCCTTCGCTGACTATCCGCAGGGAAAGAAACGCGTTGGATGAATTCATGCAGCACTATGATGATCGTCTTGCCGCTATTAAGGATGCTTAAACCCATCATCAGTTGAAGCGCGATCTTGTCGAGCATCTATGGCTGTACCAGCGCAAACAACCAGTACAACAGCGTGAGCCAGCAGATAATGGCAGTGAGTGATTTATAAACGAAAAAAAAAGCATTCTATTTTTATTGTTCGCCTTCTTCTTCACTGTCTTCTTCTCCTTCACTTTCTACTACTTCAATTGTCTCCTGGATAACAGCAGCAGGAGCAGCAGCAGCAGCAGCAGCAGCCCTTCTGGGCATGAAGTACTCACGTGCGATCTCATCCAAGTCGTCCAACTTCGTTCTCATGGCTTTGGCCTCCTCCATAGCTTCTTAGAAGGCGAATCTTTTTTTCGCTCAACGCGAACTGCTTTTCCTCGAAGCAAACGAGGTTTTCCCGGCTATCGTCGAACTTACACTTACGCGAAGCTTCTTCTTTTGCCTTGTCTTTGGCAGCCTTGCGGCCTTGGGGGCGATCTACGGGGGCAGGAAGCTCGTCATTTTTCACGTTGTTATAACGAACGCGAAACTTTTCCTCGCCTTTCAGCACTTTATAGCAGTGCATGGAAGCGAACTCGCTCTTCACTGTAGCCTTGTACTTTTCCAAGGCTTTCTCGACCTTGACACCAAAAAGAAAAATCATGAGTACTAGTAAGTATAATAAAAAGGCTAGCATTAACTCACATCATCAGGAGGCTGTGTCCCACTAACTGGTTCGCCACGAGCGTTCTCGATATTCGAGATTATTCCACAAAACAAGGTAACAGCTGTCTGGACGTTGTGCCAGCGACTGGAGAGGCTTCCGAGGGTGGTACATCTCTTAGCAGAGCCTCCCAAATGGAGGAAGTGGTTATAGATACCCTTCCATAGCATATTGCTATCCTGGTCTCTACCCTTGATGGGATCATGATACATGGACCCAGGCCTTGCAAAGATACAGGTTTTCGCACTTTTCCCAACCACGGCCACGCGATTTGCGGGTACAACAAGAAGACGAACTCTGTCCAGCTCCAAGCGTTGGGCGAGAATCGCCATTTAAAGCATTTCCGGTGGTAGTGGTCTTAGATTTAGCCATTTCGATTGAAGAGTAAGTTCAGGAACGAGAAAAGTTTATTTTACTGCGTGTTTTCTATTTTGAAGAATCGCAAAGCCAGCACAATAGTTTTGGCGGGCTTGAAGTATGTGGGCCTGAAGTAGGGCGAATGAACGGCCGAACTAGTCTTTATGTCTCATCCGGGCAGCCTATGAAGTGTCGAGCTACGCTCATTGTTTCTTCATGTCTTACCTAAACCAGCCTATGAAGTGTTCAGCTATGCTTATGTCAGCAAGACACGGTTCGATGTAACCCTTCAGATACAAGCTTCCGCTTGCTTGGCTTCGTATCGATTTAACCAAAATTGTTTCAATCCTGACAGATCATCCCGTGTATGTACCAAGAAATGCAAGACCGGGTTTGATGCGAAAGCTTTTTCATGGGAGGAAATATGATCCGCTACGATCGTTGACCATCGGAAACTGATGATCTACGCTACACATTATGGTTTAAATGTGTGATATTCTTTGCGTTGTATAATAAACGAGTTCCAGATGTACACTACATTATGTATTTACTACCATAAACACGCGCTACTTTATTATAATGGCAGCGGCTCAACATGGGTTTGGAGCCAATCGGATGTTCATATCAGCGAAGTGATGAAAGAATAGCAGACTGCATAAGTGAAACAAAAAATGCGGCAATGGGAACATAAAAAGCAGCATGCCAAGACTGCTTCCTTCTTTTTCTTTAGCCTTTGCAATGACCGAGAACCAAGCGGTAAGTTGTTCATTTCCATGAGTAGTACGACCTTCAAAACTGATCATTGATTGCGTCAGAGGACTGGCTCACCCCCCTCTCCATACCTGGCACACTGTCCATATGCAGGTCCTGCTGGCTAGAGCCGGCCATAAGAGTGTGTCTGGTATGCTGACACGGATGACGCGTGTCCCAACCTGGTAAGTTAACACTATCAACTGTGAATTTTTTACTGACGCCAGACATGTGATATAGACCATAATTTTCTATTTTACAAAATGGCAGCAAACCGTTGGAACCAGTAAATTGCCATTTCGGACTGCCAAAATAGCATTTGGCAAACCATTGGGAAATGCTCTAACCATAACAACTTTCTCATCGTCAAGATGCCAGATTTAACCAGCTACATTAAGGAAAATGCCGGACCAAACTTTGATATTGTTGAATGTTTCCGCCATATTGATATTGTCGACAGAGAGGCTGCAGAGAGAGAATTTATGCGCGTTGTTACCAATATATCTACCTGGAAATTTTGCACTGCGCAGCAATGGGCCAAAATGCAAGTGGAAAGCAAATTCATGGTAAACATTTTTTCTTTCCGCCGTAGTTCCTATGAGCACTAATTTTCTTTGGAAATAGCTATTAAATACTGGGGCTGCAGATACGTATTGGGCGCAAGCTGCTGTGGACCGGTCGCAAAAGGAAGAGGTGACCAAGTATTTTGAACGAAAGACGAAGTTGGTTAAGGTATATTTTCGCTTGGATATATATATTACTGTGCGTAACTAAGAGACAATTATATAATACATAGCAACAATCTGATTCAGGTATTGCTACAATCACTTACATTATCGAACACCACGCTGATGTTTTTACAACGTTTCCTAGATGAATCACTTCCAACCGCAAAACGACAAAAAGCGAACGATCACGATGCTCCGGTACGCGATAACAATGATGTGCTTTTATAATGTATCGTGTACTGACGTGTTGCATGTATCACTGCAATAGCCCAGCGATAGGTCTTCAGAAGGAGACAGCGATTTCAACACCGAGGACTGCAGCAGCGGGAAGTCCACGGAGATTAAGGTTGCTAGTTGTATTGCGTATTCTTACCTCGAAGGCCAAGGGCTCGAAGAATACCACCGGCCCAAAAATGCAAGAAAGGTTGTTTTGGCTGTTGTGTGTGACTAAACATCGTTACTGATTACCAGGTTATAGTGGATGGTAGACAATACTGACCTTACTGCCAGTTTCCTTGCCTATCGGGAATCGATTGTAACACGAGCAAAACTAATTGATGATCTTACAGTTTTCGATCGACTGTAAGTTTGAATAAGCGGTTCGTCGATTAAGCTGCTAAAATTTATCGGTAGTGTTTTGAACTTTGTCTGCCTAATTTCTGACGCATCAAGATTGACCTGCGGCCTGAACAAAACGTTTTGGGACCTGTGTATCAAATCTGCCAAACGTGAATTGAATCCATTAGACGAAACTCATGTCATATGGTGTCATCGCATCAATGAGGTAGAGTATTTATTACTGCTAAAAGCACGTTATCATTCTTGGTATTAAGCGCTATCACTTAGGCTGCGAGAAACAGCATCAAAGCAGCAAAGACTGTATTGCGCCGGTGGTGCCAAGACGATGAAACTGAAATAGCGGAAAGATACCAAGATATTTACCGTGAATTGTAAGCAAACGCTAATTCTATGTGCAGATTGCACTTGATGCAAAGTAATCTTACCTTTTGCTCTCTCCAGACTCAAAGCATACAGTGAAGTTTTCAGTACTGATGATATTAATGAGGACACATATATCCAAAGCGCACTGTTGCCCATTTTACGAACGTATTTCACTAACAGCACCATGATCCGCACTGAAGGGTAACGTTAAAGCACTTTTCTTGCAGCTACTACAAGGAATGTTTACCTACAATTATGTAGTGCAAACAGTGTGGTGAAAGCTTCCAGAAACCGACGCCGGCAGATTAATTCCGATGCCAAAGGCAGAAAAGGAGATTTCAGCGTCTATACTTGCCAGGGACCACAAAGCCAGTTAGTATTCATTATGGAGTGCAAACCGCCGAGGACCAAGAAGAGTGACGATATGGTCAAAATTGCAAATTGCTTAAAAGACTGCATCGATGAGGCGTGCGTGGCAGGTGCAAACAATAATTACGACTACGAGATCTGTGGTCTCATATGCGAAGGAAACCGTTGCCGTGCGTATGTGATGGATCTTCAATTTCACGGAATGTATCGTTTGATTGAAATAGGTGAATTCACGATACCATACAATCGGACAAACTTGGATGTCATGCTTGGTGTCTTTCAAGTGATGGATGTTGTACAAGTATGATTTTTCTTTTGATGCGATATGGAGCTGGTTTGACCCATTATGTATAGGAAATTGTTTTGAACACCTCCGCCCATTGTCTCGAGCGGCTCGGTAATAATTCTAAATTGCAATATACAGATTTAACGCTGCCATCCTTCGATTCTCCGGTAAGATTGTCAGAAGGACAGGTAATCAAACTTTCCAATAATGTAGTATTCGACATTTCTGATAGAATTGTTTTTAGATGCTCAACTTACGTGAACGAGTATCAACAGAGGATGCTGATCGTGTGGCACGAAAGATCGACTTCACTAAATATGTCGAGTAATCTGCGGTTGTTCTCACTTGATTACATATTCAGTATTGTCAGCAATAAACTGCGTTATAGTATTCTATCTGTGTATACGTAATGTCAGCTTCAAGGAAAAAAGAGTGTGCACTATAAAATAGTATTAGGGATGGTCAATAATCAAATCTAGCACACAGGATGATCGTATGTCAAGCGCGATAGGCAGCTGAATACCTATCGCGGTAATGATTATACGTATGTACAGCCAAACTTTCAAGTTTGGATGCGAAGACCGATGTGGTTTGGGTGCTCTTTTTCTTATTGTTATGTTTTCAAGCCGACTACAAGGTTTCCATCACGGGTTTTCTACTGCTCTCTTTTCACCTCGCAATGAGTTTCTGTGTATCCATCTTCCTTTGGATTAGAAATTTAATCATGTTATTCAATAAGTGTCGTTTGGATGTTAGCAGAAGCTATTCTCACGTCGACCAGCATTAGGCAGGTAGTGTTAAGCAAGGTTTAAGATGAGCTATTCTGAACCGAATGTCTACTTTGTATGTACAATATCCTTGTCTTGTTCAACATTTCTTTTCGACCAAATAAAGAAAAAATGAGAACACAACCTGGTTCAGTGACTGTAGCCGTCAAATAATAACGGGAACATACCTACGTAGAATGACAGAATACTTGTTACTCATCTGCAATAATCAAACAAACATATATGCAGTTGCGCTTTGCACAGCCCTTGTTATGGTACCAAAGGGACAAACAATCGAAATGTACCAATTAGTATTTGATTCCTTGGCAATTGATTCTACGTAGATTCCATGCGAAGTTAATGTCACTTAATTACGCAGTAAGAACAAGACCACCGTACAGTGGTCTCGTCATGATGGAGTTGCGTAAGCAAACTGTATTAGACGTCTCAAAGAAGAAGATATGTTTGGAAGGAAAGATTAATCGCACAACAGCAGCAGATGGCCTGCATGGCCTGAGCTAAAATAGGCATAGTCCCAATAACGTGCATACAGAAAAACTATGGCACGACGTCGACGCCATTTAAACACAGTTATATAATAAAGTAAGATGGAAATGACAACGGGAAAGGATTATTTTTTCAGCATGCCGAATTTTCGTCTCAGCTGAGAAGCCAGGTTTGTGGAAGAGATTAGGCTATTAGGACGGTCGCCTCCTGTTGTTGATGACAGTCTGCAAGATAAAGAAGGTGATCCATCAAATTCGTTACTTGATATTGTCTGTGGAAGCGGCGAGCTAAGGGCCGTCAGCGTCCGCCGATGGCCACGCTCCTGCTGCTGTTGCGGCATCTGCTGCTGCTGCTGCAGCTGCTGTGCACTTGGTTGCTCTTCTTGCACAGGGTGCTGGACAAAAATAACGGGTACGGACGCTTGCTTTAGGCTATGATGGATCATGACGTTGTTGTTTGGCGTGAACAGGACGGATTTGCGTGCCTTTTTCCGGCATCCCACAATCAATATTGTCGGCTCGTACATCTGGACCTGTGCTTTGTATAGCCATAAAAAGCCGCTCCCACATCAGTATAACGTGACACAGCATGATCAGGAACGTACCATTGAGCGCAGCGTGTGCTCGGTCTTGCCGAAAACCACCTCCACGGTGATGCTGATCTGTAGATTTAAAAGTCACCAAAAAGGAGAATTTACCCTAATATATATGAATGAAGCGACAATGTACCTTGTCCTCGTGCTGTTGAGCGTCGAGCGTACAGTTTAATAGCTGAGTTGCCATCAGTTTCGGCGTGGGGGTGTCTAAGGAGCTTACATATGAGAAGGCCTGCAATGCCCGCTATTTTGTCATTCGTTTCTTTATTACCACCATGGTGCATGCCGATCACAACCACCTCGTCTCCACTATCCACGAGGTTCTGAGCAGAAAGAAAAAGTGAAATTAAAACCAGGAACCGGCTCTAAAAGGAGTACGCCTCATACCATAGCGTACTGGATCACACCCGCTGCGCCGGCCATGTCCTCGCAGTCGTCTAGCATGACCATAAACAGCCGCGGCGCTGCACCTAGCTGGTAGCCCTCGTTTGCCGTTCGCAGCGTGTAGGACAGGAAGGATTTATTAAGCGTGTTGTCGAAGGAGACCCGATGGCGGTAGGACTTTTTCGAGTCTCCGGATTGGAAGGATAGGCGAGAGAATCGCGAATCGAGAGGCACCATGGTGTGGTCGTTGCAGGAGTTCTTATCGTAATCATCGTTGACGCTGTCGTCCTCGTCGTCGAGACGTTGGCTGATGCTGCTCTCATTTTCGCACAAGGTCATGCTCGCTCCACAGTCGCCTGCTGCTCATTCGTTTGCGGGAAGAAGAAGATAAGAGTAAAGGGGGAACGTGCGAAAAAAGAAAAGAGAATGAAGGATGCCCGATTCGCACCAAAAAGAAGGCTTGTTCCCTCTCCCCCCAGTGAGCTGGATGCTTGTGGATACTCTCCCCCCCCCTCCACTCACTCAACCCCTCTCCCCCGCTTTTTCAAAATGCTTGGCATCGAGCCGTCTGTTTGCAGCCATGTCACGCTACCCGGATACGCGCATGCTTGCTGTTTATTTTCTTTTTTGCTTATGGCTCTCTACGATGTCTTGAGTTTGCCGCTCTTGCCATCCCCATTCACCGCGACGTAGTGGTAGACGACAATCAGGATCATGGTGGCCACACCGAGTGTGTTGGCGATGAAGGCGAGTTGCGTGTCGGTGATCATGGTGCTGCCCAACAATGTATAAATAATCTGCAACACGTGTCATCTTGCTCCAATTCCTTACCAAGAATCAGGGCAAAAGGGGCGGTCGCTACAGTGCTATTTTATGCTGGTGTGCAGTGTGTATGTGTATGATGCTTGCTGATCCCGAATGGAGAGAACTTGTGAAAAGGAACGACAGCCGCAAGACACAATGCATAATTCGTTTCTGAATTTGATTGGCGGGAAAAAGATTTCCTTTCCGAAGGAACGTTGACAGTAACCATGACAATCCATCCATCCTGTTACCTAATTAGTCAGGGGCATTTATGGATAATAAGTCTGCATAAGCGATAATGAGGGCCCAATGCGCCAATGCGTCAAACATAACTTTGTATTGACAGAAAGTAAGCTTACCGTAGGAAACGGAATATGGATAAATATCTCCTCTTTCGTGAAAGTTTGTGTGTATGCACAAGTAATGCACACGAAACTTAAGGACTAATTACTGTTGTAGATTACAGCTGGCACTATGTTTTTTATTGGATCATTATTTCCTTTGCTTCAGTAGTATCGGTTTGTAGTAATTTTAAGTTAAATGAAAAGCACAATCCAATGGATCTGTAACGGCCTTTCTCTTGTTTGACGACCGGATAGGCCCGCAAATGAGCTGAATCGGTATAGAAGCCAATGTCCGAAAGAATTATACATTGCGTACTATTTTCTTCCGTCAAAGACAGGTATCCTCCAACATAATTTGGCGACAAGGGTGTATTGATCCACGCTTCAGCCTCTTTTCTGACAGGTAGCCAATGTGTTGCCCGCAATCCATAAAGATTGGTGAGTCTCCACAGTTTTTTGTTCGCCATGGAAACAAACGTCAGACAGTTTGAATTCGATAACGTAACTTTTACTGAATTCGACCGGTCTTCGTCGTCATCGTCATATATGTCATCCAGAGTCGATACATCCTCTCCGTCATCACTAGTACTGGGCGATATGGAGACAGTAACACCGACTGAAGTGACATACATGCGGTTTCCATCCATTTTGTACTTATTAAATAATGTTCTGATTGACTTGTTGCTCATCGGTAACTGAGGCACGTGGACACCATCAAACCCAGCCCACGATGGAAATATGTTGTTGGATTCTTGCTGAATAACCGTACTCGTACTTTCATCGGCATCAGGGCGACCAAAAAATAATATCGAGGCATCCATCCTTCCAAGAAGTTTGTAGAGCGATGCTATGAGATCCTCCAATGGCTGATCATGGCTTCGATTGATGTTGCCCATGATGTCTGGATACAAGTTGGCGAGAGCAAACATCCTCTCGTGGGGATCTTTGTGTCCGTGCACTTGCCACAAGATCTTGCTGGCATTGATTTTGGATACCAGTACCTTGGACTTTTTATATATCGCCGGGAAATGCTGAAGAACTTCCTTCTGCACCGGTATAGGATTCACCATGGTATTGAAGATATTGAGAAACAGCGTTTCGTATTTGATTGCCCACATATTGCTGAATGCAATTGTATACCACCACACATGTACATTTGAGCCAACGAAAAGTAGTCTCTTGGACATGGATGCTTGCTTCATGTTCGACGACTCCTTCCACCACTCTGAACCTTCTATCTGCCCAATGTCAGGAAAGCTCGATTCAGATTGATCCACCCTGAGCTCAGGTATCAGTACGATCGTGTAGTAAGCATGGCTGTAGGCAGACAGTATTTGTTCGGAATCCGAGTGCTCCATACACATCCGGTCGTACCATATATAGCTAACGTTGAAATCCTTGCATATCTGTTGGACGATGCCTTCAAATGGGACATGTCGTGTCACTAGTACATTTTTTCCCGCATGAGAAGTTATTTGGTGGCCGCCATTATTATCGTTGACGATATCTCCTGATTGGCTTTTCGCGTACGAGAGTACGCAATATTCTTCTTTTACATCCGAACCATCAATAATTGTCATATCGGACACGCGAACAAGCCACCTTGGCTTGAGTTCGGTTGACGATCGTAACGGGATGAATCGTCTGTGAGGAAGATTGCTGTACAGCGGCCGAGAGAGCTCTCCACGCAAATGGTCAATCCTCCACTGTGGGGTTTCATACGTGATGTACATAGTATCTACAGGACCAATCAATACACCGTCGTGTTTGATACAGATACTATTCACCTTTTTGGGTCATCGAAGTTTGTCTTTCTCGCAAAATATGCTGTGGTGATGATATCCGGGTATATATACTGACTCTGTGCGTGGTAGCAGAGGTATTCAGCGTCGCTTCACAATGGGTGAGAAAGTGGTGAGAAGAAGTTGAAGGAGTATACGTAGCTGAACAAATGCTTTTCGAGTCGCACTGAATCATCTGTATAAACAAGTGTAACAATCAAGCGCCCCAAATACACTATTGCATCTGTCGTGCAACAAGCCTAAAATACTTTATTGGCACTTTTAAATTATGAAGACTACCTCGTCTTGTATCCATGCAAGTGCAGTGGTGTACATACCGATATGTCTTGAAGACACCGCAAGACAAAATGTTGGTTCCGGCTACGCTCCTATGCTATGATTCCGAGAAAAAGTGCGAAACATAAACAAAAAGCCCCCTTTAGATCAGAATAGAATGAAAGGCGTAAATTTCTCATCTGTCCATACTCTTCGAATATACGTACTATGCAAAAAAAATGTATCTGCCATACGTGATAATACAAGGCGAAGTAACAGAGTTATTCCATATATTTCTGTAAACCCACGACATGCTTCTATGAAGAACCAACCTTTACGCACCAAAGATGACGCGTCTAAATTCTGTCAAGCTCTGCGCTCCCCGCAGGTAGTATCGCATCCTCCTCGCTGGTGTGGTGGCATAGCACCTTGTATCGATCAAGCGCATTTAACAGTTCAAACGCCAGCAAGACCATTTTGACATATGTGCCTTTCTACCATTGTCCTACGCATAAAGGCAAGTATATTATAGGATAGTTAAGAGTAAAAAAAGCCTTTATTGTATGGTAAATGTTGCTTCAAGCGCAAAGTCGATGCACAGTAAATCATGCGTAAAAAACATCCCAATGGACTTAAAGTGGTTTTCACTGCGTTGTATAACTGGAAATGCTTTTAAAGTAGGAGAAGCACCAGTGTTGAACGAAATCCCGGAAAGAATGATGCACTCTGTGCAATTCTCTACAGTCAACGAGAGAAACCCGCCGCTGCACTCCGGTGATGTTAACGTGTTGTATCCATTTCTTGTTGCTGGAAGCCAGTGGGATGCTTCCAATCCATAGAATGTGGAAAACTCGCCAAAGCGCTTATCCGTTGTTGGAATAAACGTTAGTGCTCCAGATCCTGGTATAATACAAAAGCCACGACAGTCAAAGAACCACAGCTGTGGATCTCCGTTCACTAAACTGGATTGTCCGATAGTCGCCTTGAAGTATGTGCAATTTCTCACTTCGATGGCGGATCCCATGACAACATAATCTGTAAAGGCCGTTGCCGAAAAGTTGTGAGCCGTTATAAGCTGAGGTATATGCATACCGCTGACCCCAGTCCAAGACGGCAACAACAAATGACTCCGTTGTATTTCGTTGTCTTCTGGATCGGGATCTGGAAAGCTAGGCCGACCAAAGCACAGAATTGACAAGTCTTTTGAAGCCAAAAGACCGTAGAACTGAGTCATCAAATCCTGTAACGGCTGATCGTAGCTGACACGAATACTGTCCATGAATCCGGGGAACATGTTAAAAAGTGCAAATATCTCATCATGCGCTTTGGTGCTTCGTCTGCCATGTGCATGCCACAAGGTTACACTGGCGTTCCAGTGGCGTGGCGCAGTCCTGCAGATACTATGCAGCAAATGTTCTGATTTTGTTGCCGATACTCCACCATCCGCTACCGCCTGCGACCACATGTGTGTATTACGACCGATAAAAAGTAGTTTCTGCGACATGTACGCTTCTTCTAGAGTCCATGAGCGTTTGCACCATTCTGAATTTCCAATTGCGTCGATGTTTGGACGGCTGATTCCTTTTGGAGGTTTGTGTTGGACTTCAAATTCAGGGACCAACACGACCGTACAATGTGCGTGGCGGTAAACAAGATGCATCTGTTTTATCTCCTCTTCTTTGTGCTTTTTGTCGGCTTGGTCGATGCATATTTGGTCATACCAAACGTAATTGATGTTAAAGTCCTTGCAGATTTGTTGAATGATGTCTTCGAACGCGACATATCGGGGTTCGCGCGCATCCGGTGGAAAAATCTTGTGTAAGCAACCGTCGATTCGGTCGTACCCTTTGCCATCGGCTCTTTTAATAATTTCTCCCGAGCAATTCCACGAGTATGATATAGCACAGTATCCTTCGTTAACATCGACTCCTGACACTCGTTTCATATCAGAGGCACGGGCAAGGTAAGTAGGCATGAAACTCGGCTTCTTCAGCGATGAGGGGACCCGTCTTGGCGGTCGAATATGTGGCCCAGAGGTATCACCTCGTACATGCTCCACTCGGTATTGCGCGCAATCGTATGTGATATACATTCTTATTATCTTGCTTTCAGTAATTGTACCAACCAGAATCTTTGCAGGGCGGGCATGCTTACTTTTGCTTGTTTTTTTTTTAAGAAAAAAGGCTGTGTTATTATTCAGTATGCAGTAACGCGCTGCTCGTTCTCTAAAAATTGACAATCGTGTAAAGTTTGACAAAGGGAGAAAGAGTTTAATAAACCTGAAACTTGTCTGCAAACTATAAAAATCTTCTAGACCTCACCAAATGAGGTGCTAGTGTAACAATCCGTAAAAGTGATACGGCACTCTCCCATTATCATCATGCAAACTTTGTGACCCTTGAATATGCAATAATTGTTGAAAGTGAGGATAAATGTAGGGCCGAAGCTATAATGATCCAGTTATCTGATGACGTTGTCATATATAAAAGATATCAAAGTGTTTCCGGAAAGGATACATACATGCATTAACGCACTCGTTTGTGGTATTTATGCACTAGTGATCGTACGTACTCCTCTGTCTGTCTTCCATTCATACGTCCCAAGTTCGAACTGTTCATGATTTGTCTGAGCGTCGATCTTGCAACCAATGGCTTTCTGAACCAACTTCCCTGTATCGAACGCACTTTCATTTCTCAAACGAATTTCCATGCTGGGACTAAAAAGGCGATATACCGGAAGGCCCATTACTCCCACATTGTCCTTCCATCCCTCAGTAATTTTACACGATTCTATATATACGTCCAAGGAAATCTATAAGAATTTGGATATTAATGATAGGCGTTCGTTAACCCACATGTAATTACTAATACGTATGTACTCATTGCTTGCAGAAGTGTTGATTCAGCAAACGCTTACTGTTCAGTTGCTAAAAGCCAGTTCTATAATTCTTCAGCGACTGCTCGCTAATGTACAACATACGCAGACCTTTTGTGCCATGACTATGGCTGATGATCCAGTATTTCGGATTTTATAACATACGAATAGCATAGATATAGCACAGATAGCTTGTTAGCTATGCTGCCATTACTATTGTCTATGTTTCCAGCTTCATCTGAAGTCCACAAATATCGATGCTCCTAGTTTCCATATTATCCAGCCTGTCATATATATGTAGCAGTCTAATACAGACGACTCATGTATATATTATCAAGATAGATCATGCCGAGTCATCCCCTTCTATGGTATGTGCAAAAAGAAGGGAAAAACAATGACGGACACAAGGTTGTCCTGAGATCATGAGGAGAAAACTGAAATTAGAAAAGGCCCCTTATGTGATAATATTATATAACTGAAGAGAGAAAACACATAGATTGGCTATTTATGGGATATAATACTCTCATATAAAGCATACGCCAAACTGTATTGTAAAGAAGATCTCCTAATAATTTTTAAAGTTTAGTTATTCCGAACAACTTGGAATAACATATCATCATTAGGTAAACTACAAGAGTTCCTTAGATGAAGTCATGCTGGGACTATCTGTATATACTCTGCTGGTAGATAAGGTTGGCTAATTATGTCTTACCCGTTCGAAGAACGATACAATTTATAGCTTGCTGAAAGATAACATATCAGTACAGCCAGCCCCAGCTATTCTTGTCGAGCCGCGGTTCAATGGCGAAGGCCCATGTACCCTATTTATATCGCAATTTGATCCGATGCCCAAAGATGATATGCGTTTCCTACAGCAGAAGTGAAATTGATATAATTTGTTGTGAAGCGCTAATAAGAAGAGTAACTTGATTAGGATCCTCCATGACGAAGATTCCACCCACAGATGTATGGCTTTCCGGTGACTAATCTAAAACAAATTGGATGATACTGGAGGGTGGCACTACAAAGGTGGTCAAGTGAGCGTGGTAAAAGCACTAAGCTGCTTCTTGCCGATAGCAGAATGTAAATAAGCAAGACAATGGGAAAAAAGTCCAGGTGAGTATACGGGTTCTTTCGGAACCCATTGTAGAAGGAGATACGACAGCTGAGAAAGCAATAATCCAGGGTGCCATTAATATGCCCTGCTTTTCAATATAAAGCATCAATTGTAACACCCTGTATTAGTCAATGTGAAACTTTATAATACATAGCAGCGTGTGCCATGCTAGAAAGATCGCTGCATGAGTGCTTCCAGACTTGAAATTGTAATGAAGCACGATCGCTAATTTGGTCATACCTCAAGTAATACAATATCAGTTGCCTCTCGTGCATGCGTACTATGAAGCAACCAATTTGTATCACGCCACATCGTTAATTCTGCAAGGAATTGTCAATAACAATAAGAGAAGGTGGTTTTTTTTTGGTAGCAAAATAGTATAAATATCTGTACGTTCTGTCATACTTTTGTAGTTTACTCTAACCAAAGATCCTGAGCTTGTAACTGCTTTCTACAATAGTAATATGGGTATATGGTTGTCAATGGTGATTGCACATGCCCCGTGGTTGGAGCGGGTCCACTGGCCCATGCAGAGGGCCAGGACTTTCCTAAAACCGTAATTGATGTTACACGGCTGGTCTTTGGAAGCATTTAAGCATTAACTTCGTTTCTGCCAACCCTTTTTTTTTTTACTCTGCTTCGTTTCTTTTCGTTGCTTCGTAACCTTTTCGGCCCTTATCTATATCTTACAATCCACTCCGTATAGCGGACTCCTCTTTACTCACCATCAACAAAATCATTGCAACATACCGCTGATCTTCCTTTACGCAGTACTTTATCCTATACATACGCAACACACAATCTATACCAATATTTGAGCGTGAGAAACACTATCAAACAATAAGTTCAGGTATTATATCTCAGGGAATAATCATGCAAGTCTTTAACCCTTTGTCACACAGCATGTATGTTACATACGACACAAGCCAGTATCCGATATTTGCCGATGGTGATGTAGCGCTATACGGCAACCGCCGAACACCTAAGCTACAAGCACTGGAAAGAAGCAACGAGCGACCGCCACCTGGAATCCGTCATCTTATGACATTGTCGAAAAAGTCTTCATTTCGTCCAACTCGTCTGGTGCGTACATCCGACATGACTGTCGTTCCAGGCACCGACGCGATTGGAGGCTATTGCGCATTCTCATATTCATGGAACTGGTCCGGCGACATTGTAGTCCGTGGAAAGGAAAACAATATTCGTTATGATAAGTGCAAGCACCAGATCGTCTATCACAACGTCGACAACACGACAGACGAGGATAAAGAGCGAGTCGAGAGCGTCAAATTCGAAAAGGTTATCCAAAAGATCTGCCAGGATTTTGGAATCCAATACATCTGGTACGATCAACTATGTATCAAGCAAGCCAAACGAGAAGAGAAGGAGCGAGAAATGCGGCAGATGCACCAGTACTATAGCAACGCAGATTATACGATTGCTCTGGTGCCGGAGATGAAGGTGATTCGGAAATTGCCGTTGACCGCAACCGCATCGTCCTACTATCCTGTGGGCCATCATAACATTGCTCGCTGTCTTCGGGCAATACATGAATCACAGTGGTCTACACGAGCATTGACATACCAAGAAGCCATGGCTTCCAGTCGCATACTGTTTGTTGGAGAGAACACACATCTGTGGTCAGATTCGGTGCCTCATCTCTATCAGAGTCAGTTTGCAGTGGAGACGGCAGCATCAAAAGCAGCAGCTTACTACGTCAAGACCTTGTGTGAGCGACCAGCGCACCGTGAAGCGAGCATGATACTGCGTCACTTGCACGCACGAAGGAGTACAAAGGAGCACGACAAGTTGTTTGCGGTGCAAAACATATTCCCCAGTGTATTTGCGGACTCACCGATCGATATCAGCTACAACGAGCCCATCACACCATTGATGATCAGTGTATACAGCAAACTGGCAGTACACGATCTTTCGATGCTGTGCTTTGGGCATGCATCCAAAAAGTACCATAGCACTATACAAAAATACGACCTTCCGTCGTGGACGGGTGTGGCAGGAGAGCACATCTACTTCAGGGCACCAGAAGGCAACAGCAAAAAAACCAAGAAGCAGCAAACAGAGCCCTGGCCAACAAGGAAGGACAGCAGCTCAACCCAAATCCAGAAGCTTATTCGAAAGCTGGTAGTCTCCCTCGCGATCACCAAGACATCCAACGTCAGCAGCGCAACGAACTATACGATCCACGATGGTGTGATGCACATGTATTGCGAAAGCATACCGATCCGCGTGGACAAGTTCGACTGGGAAGACACGTTTGGGCGGTTCTCGACCGAGCAGTTTATCTTTTCTGGGGACACTGCTGCCCCGGGAACCAAGGGGCCATCCAGCACGCTGTGGGTGGATTCGAGGGACTATCTGCTTATCCGAGAAGCGACGGGCGTGAAGGTGACGCATATCGTTGGGCTCAAGTCGCTCATCCCTGCATCAGACACGGCCAGCAAAAAGTATAACGTGTCAAGCATCTGCCTGTCGCTTACGGAAGAATGTTCGGAGTGCATCATCCTGTCGGGCATATCGTTCGACTTGCACCATAAGCGGCACTACAAGGCATATCCTGTTGTCAGACAGGAGGATGGCATCAGCTACCGGGCCATTGGGCTGTGCTTCGCCCGCACACTAAAGCATTACGGCGCAGGAATAGTTCGGAAGCAGCGCTTCGCCATAAAGTAGTATCAGTAATAATAAAAAAAATAGTGGCGGTGGCAAGCCGTCAAACTAAACAATTCATTACCCGCTAACCAAAACAAAACACACACCTTGACCGGACCATGATTGGATTAAAAGGCACATTAAATGTCATTGACAACTCGGGTGCTATTGTCGCCGAATGCATTCGTGTCATGAGCGGCGCACGCTTTGCTCGTGCAGGTAAATACTAGAGATCGCCACATTCACGGTCAACCGTAACTTACAAAACAAAACAAAAAAAAAGGCGACGAAATTGTATGTGTGGTAAAGCGAGCACGACCAATCAACCCCAACCTTGTCGGCCAGGCAGCAGCACAAAAAGTCAAGAAGGGTGACGTTAAGCACGCGCTCGTTGTACGGACAAAGAAAGAAATGGCGCGACCCGACGGACGATATATTCGTTTCGATGACAATGCTTGCATTCTGCTCAACAACAAAAAGGAGCCCCTCGGCACACGCGTGTTGGGCGTGGTTGCTGCCGAGTTACGACAAAAGAACTGGATGAAGGCGGTGTCTCTTGCACCAAGAATTGTATAATAGATCTCTCTTTTTAACGCATACACACAATAGAAGAAGTTTCAACGCGACGAAGAACTAGTGTTATTATTATTGTTATTACTGTTGTTGTTGCTGTCGTCCTCTGCCGCCGCAAATGCACTTAGCAGCTGGGCTCGTTTGCCGACCTTTTTCATCAGCGTCCCCTCCGCCGCCAGTTCCTGCATCAGCAATTCCTCGCTCAGCTGCCGCCGCTTACTCTCTTCGTCGTGCTCTTGTCGCTGTGGTTGGTGCTGCCAGTCGGGCCGCCGCATACGCTGGCGGAAGGTGTCGGCTATCATGAGAGCGTCAGCCGAGGAAATGGGAGGGATATCGGATGATCGAGTCGAGATATTGCTACAGGAGGCGGTGGATTGCGGCCGGATGATGGTGCTGTCGGGAAGGCAACTGGCCATCATCATTCGTGGTGTACTACGCACAGATCCATCGAGCGTGGGCGGCAGTATAAACGTGCTATCGTTCTTGAAATGTTCATTATAAAGCATCGATGAACTGGGGAGGCTGCTGGTGTATCCATGACCACTGGCTTCTGTTTTTTAATCAAATGAGTCTTAAAGTGCAAACATTGAAATCACTAACACTTGCCAGTCTTCTCATCAAACACCAGCTTCCGCCGTCGCACATGTCGCACAGCCCATATCATGACGATGCAAGCTGCCAAAGCTGCAACACACGACACAGCCACAATCGCAATAACCCATGGCTGGAGCCTTTTACTCTCGGATTGGATGGGGGCTGCTGCTGGAGTTTCTTCGTGTGCATCGCGTGTTTCCTCTAGAGTATATATGCATGAGCCCTTTCTTGCCCCGTCCAACGTTAGCCACGGGGAGTTACCTCCAATCACTTGAATGGACACGGGCGCTGGATAATCGGAATACCGATCGCTCATTTCCTGATCAGGATCGACATCGCCACCAACTATATATACATAGGCATCGTGCGTGTTCTCTGTGGAAGATGGAAACCACGAATCATCGACAAACACGGGATAATTTGCTTTACTGGGTGCGATGTCCGTCCAACTTTTGATCATAGTGTTTTGGTAGTTTTTGACATAGTACAGATAGATGTCCAATACATCCTAGTGGAATCGTTTACTTTGATGCTAGGTATTAGGTGCAGCGTCGCCGTGATAACTTACACTGGCAGCATACGTTGGATAGCTGGGGAGGGGAAGTAGTAACGAATGAAAAATCTGGTGCTTTGCCGTTTTTCTTTATATTTACCTTGGATTCCAGGTGATCTGGTACCAGGTATTGTTTTTCCAGACCTGTCCTTGCTGTGGCGAGCAGATAGTGTCAGTGTTGCCGTTAGCACCGCAAGATGCTTTTGTTTCCATGGCGATAAGTTAGCAAAACAACAGCAGGCCGAAAGCAGTTTCGTTATCACCTTGGCGTCCCTCCATAATCACACTTAAAATGCGTTGTGCGTGTGGAAAAGGAACTGTTATCGTTCAAAAAATAGGCAAGTTACAACAGTGAAGTCTTAAATACAATGAATGGATAGAAAGAGTAAAGAAAAAAGAAAGAAAAGCAGAAACTTGGATTAGGAGAAGCACGAACAAATCAGTCAAAATAGTCATTATAGGTTCAGGAGTCATTGCGGTTTCCAACACCACGCAAAGTAGTAGTAGTAGAGAGAGAGGAGAGTGAAAAAACGCATAGGGTCTAAATGATTCAAGGGGAAGCGTTGCACACAGCAAGGAGTTGAAAAATAATCCGTCGTATCAGTAAACGATTACGCTGTGACTCGGCTTTTATGTCGCGAGGCCCTGGGTAGCTTGTTTTGCTTCGGCAATATCGAAATCTTGTAATGTTCTCTCCTGTGGTGAAGAAATCGGCAAGTGTTTTTGCGCATGGCCCCCTCGAATCCGCCGCTAACCTGCTCAATCCCTATAGCTTGCAACCGCTGCCGTAGGTGCTGCTGCATTCGCCGCCGTTCCTAACCAGACGGTCTATGCTGAAGAAAAGAAGTCAAAGGTGGATCGGAATACCCCCTTGTCGAAAACGTGGTCATGGACTAATTTATAGCTGTAGCTCAGCATTTATGACGAGCCACAGCCCAAAGTCGTGATTGTCGAAGCGCCTACAAAGCTGGAAGAACATGTTGCATACGCCCAAAAGTATGCAAACGAGAAGGTCGAGGAGGGCAAGGTAACACGCGTTGACAGCCAGAAGAATCGAGCCGATGATATTGACGTTATCTAGACGCACGTGAACTCGCTCCACGGAGAATACAAACAATTCGAGCAGTGTGTCAAGAGTAAGGGATCGGGACGACAGCAGTGTTCGTGGTGTTAATATGTATAAATATAGACACCGTGAAGCAGACCATCGATAAGGACGAGGACATTCTTCCCAATGCGCTTTATATTGGCGTTGCAGCGTTGGCCGGTACCATCCTTGCGCGCAACCGCAACATTGTGATTCGATTCGCCACGTCCACAGCCCTGGCCGTGGGCGCCTCACACTACCTCCTGCCAAAGACCACACACAATGTCTGCGTGCAGCTCGAAAAGGTCGAACGCAGATACCCCGAACTGCAATCCGCACATCAGTCGGTCAACCAGGCTGTCGGGGACGCGCGCAAACAGGTCGATGAGGCTCTGGCATCGTTGCGCGGCACCGTCGACGAGACTGCTGGTCAGTTCCTTGGCCAGCTGAAGCAAAGCGGCGCATCACAGCCAGCACAGGACAAGTTCGACAGCGTGAAGAAGAGCGTAGAGAGCATGTACTCAACCCGGTCCAACGTAAGTTTCAGGCAGCAGCCAGGCATGATTGGCAGATGAACTCACGCACAGGCTTCTTCACAGCCCGGCGTAGAAGAAACCTTAAAGAAGAATAACTAGACAAAACTCTCCGCACCGCCAGCAAAAGAAAAGCAATATATACGCATTCATCGTCATAAAGAAAACACACTGTTTTTTTGTTGTTCAGAGGTATCCGGCCCCGTGTCTTTTGAAATAAAAACTATGCTACATTTATCCAGGTGGGAGCGTCGTGGCATCCACACCTTCGTGCTCATCCTCAAACTCGTCGTCCTGGGGCTCCTCTGGTAAAGGTGCGCGCGGCAGTGCCATCACGCCCGTCCGTGATGCCTCCAACACGCCGAACGGCCGGCACAGCTTGATGAACGACGTGATCCGCCCAGGCTTTGCGCACAGCTCAATGATCACCGAGTCCGACGACACATCCAACAGCCTTCCTTCAAACAGACGCGTCAGCTCCGTCAATGCACGCAAATGAGCCGACGTTTCTCGCAACTTCTTGGACGCCCACACCACATCGACGTCATCTTCAGGCTCCTGCTCCTCGCCCTGCGCCTCGGGTCCCAAAATCGACACACGCACCAAAAGCAGCTCCCGCTCGACAAGCTTGGTATTCGTATAATCCAACACAGCCCACATAGGTACCTGCGTTTCTCTCCTCGTCAGTCCCCGCCCAAAAACTCTCCACTCGCCTGCAACTTACAATATCTTCCAACTGGCGCTTGGCCTGTACGATCTGGTTTCCATCACCATTCAGCACGACCGTCATTCGGCTCAAACCAGGCAGTTCGGTATGTGCGGCAACAAAAGACTCAATGTTGAAACCTCGCGATTGCAGAATGCCCGAAACGCGAGTAATGACACCAGGCTCGTTATGGGCCAGGCAGCTGAGAATCTGGCGGCTGCCTTTGTGTTGGACTTCTGGAGTCGTGTGCAAGATATTGTACACAGCTTGCTCGACGGAAGGTGTTTGAGGAACTACGGGCGGGCGACGAGCCGCTCTAGACGCCGTTGTATGCAGCTGCCGATGTGCCTGAAGGACATATGTTATTCTTTGTCTTCAATCCCTTGGCTGGGGGTATGTACCAGTTGCGTGGCGCGCAGAAAGTGAGTTCGCAGCATGACTTGAAAGGAGGAGAGAAAGAAACTGTTTTTTTCCCGATGGCCGTCGAAGTAGCAACAAAGTAAATGCAATATTCAACCTGAATCATCCTGATCGACTGTTTTTGATTGGCCTGCTGTCAATCCGCATCAAAATCGGTTCTTGAATCCTTTTTTATTTATTTATCACGACATAATTCAGCTATTACACGGATCCACTGACAAAGGTAGAGTCCAGCCGAGAGAATCCTGGGAAGTATATCGGCAGCAGCTCTAATACTGGGTTACTATGGCAACAAAAACCTGGCAACCCAGCTTTGCATTTACCTTCATAAATGTTCTTATCACGTTCGGAATAAACACAAAAGATAATCTTGTCAAACTTTTTTTTTGGATGTCAGTTCCTCGTTGTTGTTCCTTTTTCCTTTCTGCTCCATAAAAGACAGCCTCCTTACCGTGTTCTTGCCCGCGGCGAAATCTGTCATGAGAAATGCACGGACGTTGGAGAGGGCCACATTCGCTGCCTGTTCATGATCGTAGCCAAACGCACCCGTCGAAATGCACGGAAATGCGACTGTGCGCAGACGATACGTTTCGCACTTTTGGAGCGACTGCTGGTAGCAGCTGGAGAGGATATGCTTTTCCTGGTTACGCGGTCCCACAGTATGAATCACGTCTGCATCTTTATGGTTAGTCTGAATACTTTTTGGGCGCAGATCACGGATGTACATTTGGCTGGGAGCAAATAGCCTTTGGTCACCTTGGCTTCCTAAAGGCGAGCAACGGTCATTGATTAAACATGCACACTCCTGCCTCCTTTTACTTACGCCGCTCAAGCACCCTTTAAGAGTCAAGCACTCTTGGAACAGCATGGGCCCGGCCATGCTAGATGGTACATGGTCAATACACGATGGGCTGCGCATAAGTTTTGCGTTACCGATGAATCTGGCCGTTGGCTTTTCGGAAGAAAGTGAGCTGCGCATCCCAAATAACACTTTCATTATGCGTGATTACCTCCTCCCCCGGGCTGGAGTCCGTGGTTACTTGGATTCACTAATGTATTTTTATTAAAATATGTTTTAGGAAGGAGCTTAATATATACCTATGGCATCGACGTGAAGCGTACAAATATCAAAGTAGCTGGCAACATCATTAAAAAATCATGCCATAAAACAATAAAAACAACAAATAGAGGGATACCAAATTCCGATTTTGCTTGCCAAGCGTCGTTTGAGGGCTTCTTCTTCGTGGATAGCACGCGTGGCGACGCCTGAGGGAGCACCCAGCATTGTCATTTCCGGAGCATGTAAGAAAAAGAGCAGGTTCGAGGCGCAGCTGCAGATTCTTTTTTATCTTTCGAAACTTTGTGTGACATAATGCTTGTGATCCACAATAAGGAACCCACGGGCTTCACTTCATTTTCGGGGGGTGCAGCAATAACCATGTCTGGCCACACATCATGTGCTGCCATCAAATTGTTACAGAAAAGCGTACTTTTTTTCATTACAACAAATGGAGGGCGAAAGGTTTATGTACTTGAAAAAAAAAGATAATCAAAGACCAAGGCCAGCTTATCAAAGATGTCTCGAATGAGTGTGCTAAATTAAAACGGATATACAAAAAAGAATGGGTGATGTGGAGAGCAAGGAAGGGGGTAATGTACATGTTTTTTTTAGAAAAAAGGCTCACCGGGAGGGTGATACAGCCGGTGCTACTGCAGTGGTTGATGGTGGAGATGCTTCGGTTGCTGATGGTGATGATATGGATGGAAAGGAGGACTTGCACGAGACCAGCGTCGACACTGTCTCGCTCAGCATCGTTGCAAACATGTTGAGCTCCTTTCCAGAGTCGAATCGCGTGTGCTGACGGCAGACGACAGCACGTAATAGATCAAGGAGAACCGCGGTCTCGAATTCAATTTCGTCCATCCATATTTGCCATAAGTCGGACGCAACAACTGTACTGCTGCTTCCACTGGTCTTTTTCTTGTCGGTCGATGGGGATGATGATAATGATGATGATGATGATGGAGGGGAGAGTGCTTGGTGAGAGATGAAGAAGGCTGTAATCCGTTGTCGAGTAAGAATGTGCAGGTCAGCTGCGGTCATTAACTCTGTCTGACATAGATTGCCGATGAACTGCACCAAGACCCTGAATCCATGGCGCACAGATTCTGTTCTGGCAACTGGAAGCGAGCCAGTACCTGCCAGCACTCGCCGCCGATGCTGGTTGTGGTATCGGCGTGTGAGAATGTCAATGTGCCGAGAAATGTGGGCGATCAACAGCCGGTGATGGATTGCACTGGCAGGATCTGCATCAAACATTGCTGTAAGCGTTGGATAGAGTGTGACAAGGAGCGTCGTCATGAGACGGCCCATTCGTGTCGAGGCGTATTTCTGCTTTTTGCCTTGGCTGAGCACCGTAGGCAGGTCGCTTGCTGAGCTGTTTGAATGCTGCGGCAACGGGTCGAGTGATGGGTCGTAAAGTACGTGATCGAGCATAATCCCGAGCGCCTTGTCGAGCAGGAAATCGAGACATGGTGCCCAGTTGGTCTGCGGCGTGCGGTCATAGATCTCGACAGCAAGCCGGTTGGCGACTGACTGGAAGGCCGGATGGTTGATGCTGGTTTCGTCGTAGCCGTAGCGACACACATAGGCAACGCTGGCGTGAATCATATGATTGAATGAGTTGATGCGCTGACGTGCGAGGTCGATATGATACTTGTGCCAGACGAGCTGATGCGCCAGCTTCTGGCAAGAGCGCGATGTTGTGCCGAAATACCACAGATCCGAGAAGCTCAGGTACGAGGCGATTCTCAGCAGCGGTTCCAGAGGCAAATCGCATACCGAGTACGGCTTCTTCATGGTGTCGAAAAGAGGGAGAGAAGGGGAAAAGGAAGCAGAGAAAGAGAGAAAAAGTATGATGGAGTCCAGGCGTTCAGCATCCAGAAAAAGCAAGCCCTTTTGGAATACAGATCGATTTTTGGGAGCAGTCTAAACCCAAAAAGGATTTCGCTGGTAGTCTGGACCACCGCTTCGTCTCCTGGCAACTGGCTGCCTAGTCTGGACCCTTCTCAAGCCGGCTCTTCGGGTTCGATAGCAATTATTCGCTGTGGTTGAGTCCGTTGCACGCCTGAGCGACAATCATCTCCAAATGCCCCACCAGCGTCTTGGCCATTTCAAAATCGTACGCATACACCGTTGTCGATTTCGAAATGTCCACCGAGCGTTTCAGACACCGTAGAGCAAATTGACTGTTTGTGTAGCGTAGACAGTGGAGATACACCGCATTGGCAAAGACGAGACCAATAATTGGACTATTGCAATTATTTGCCGAGGCCTCGATCGCACATGTGATCGTGTACGCTGCATGCATGCATATCTCGAGGCTTGACCGATCTGTGTTGACCAGCGGAAAGTGGAGCAGGATTCTGCTGATATAATACTGAACTTGCACCTCGCGAATGCATGCCCTGGCCACCACGTCAACGTTCGTTGTGTAACGCCCACTGCTGCTATTTTTTGTTGTCTGGGAACAATCCATTTTCCATTCCGGTGGCAACTTCTCGTAGAATCCGTCCAACTGCCTCTGGATGGGCCGCAGAAGCAGGGCGAGCTGCTCCGCGCTCAAGCGCTGCTGTGCCGACAAGATGCATGCCATGGCCGCTTCCACCAGTAGCTGCAGCTGGATCTTGTAGACCCATGTGCTCAGCACATAATAATCCTTGTGCGCCTTGGTCGGTGGTTGCGGCGCAGGCGAGGGAGGATTCCAACCTGATGCGGACCCGCCCCGCAGGGTCTGGCTGATCGCATGGAAGTAGTAGAGTGACCACGCCAGCACTTCATCGTATGGTGTCCGTGGTTTATTTTCGTACAGGCCCAGATCGTGAGCCATGGACACGGCGATCCATTCATAGTAATAAATGAGGCCCGCATACCCGTTCTGGTAGCTGCAATAAGACAGCAATATAGCAGCGCGACAAGTGTCCAGAGATGGTTCGTCAAAACAGTCGGCCAAAAGTTCCCGAGCGGCAAGGCAGTAGGCCATTGAGAGGGCTTTGCCCATGTTGTACTGCGGCGACAGTCGCTTGTTCCAGACATGGACCTGGAACGCGTTCCGTGCGGTCATGGCGCATATGGCATAGACCAGAACTCTGGATGGTGGCTGGCTACTCAGTCTTCGGGCCATGAATTCCTCCGTATCAATGATAGCCAACCGGATCGCCGAGCAGCAGGGTGTACGGCAGTAGAGATCCAACAGGTCATTGGTAAGATCCTCTGTGATATCGATCGGATATTCTCGGGGCAAGTTGGCTCGCTTGGGGTGAGACCACGCGTCCCATACCGCAAATGGGCACTTGTCCATCTTGTGCTGTTTGGGCCTGGAATCGCTTGCTGAATCGTTGACTTGCGCAAAGTGGTCGATCAGTTTCATGAAATCGTTGTACGACGATACATGCGCAATCCCTGTGACACCTTCCTTCGTCGACATCACCGTCCAGATTGTCTTGCTTTGCTGCTTCCTTTCTTCTTTGCGAAACGCCTGTTCATACTTGTCCATCATGGCATTCATCTTGCCCACTGCAGTCGCAATGTGGTAGATTTTAGGTTTCTCCTGATGCACATATTGACAATCCACCCCGTTGTGCTGGCAACGCTGGCATCTAGGCAACGCCATGTCACATGGCTGCAGGGACTGGTAACATTTTTGGCACGGGAAGATGCTGTTTTGGTGTGTAAGTTGTTCGGCAAGTTGCTCTTGATGGTTGGAGCGCTTTAGAAGGTTTTGAAAGTAATCTACTCGCTTGCTCAGTGCCGTCGTGAGCTCTTGCAGCTGCTTGAGTGTGGGCGCGTGTTCTGGATATGAGCAATGAAAACCCTTCACCTTGCACCTCGAGCAAGTCGGTCGTTTGCGATCGCAACTATGTCTAAATGTCACTGTTAATTTTCCATCATTTCGAAAAGCCTGGATTAAAAAGTACCTGACTCCACGGCATCGGAAACAAGCTGTGCGAGTGTCTGATGCATCATCGCTTGTGGATTGGAGCACCTCAGCACCATTAACCATCAACTCTTCCTTTTGTAACGAATGAAGTAATCGTCGGACGTTGTTGACAACAGGGCCGGAAATGAAAAATGCTTTGCTGAGATATGACAGCCGGATCGACACTTTATTTACAATGGTACGAAATGAGAAAACCTATTACGATTCTTGGCGTTGAGGTGCATGGCAATATCGAATATCCGATTCATCTTTAATCTCGGTATGACATCCAGTTTCCGTCGACCGCAACCTGTGAATTCCCTAGGTTGGTCTTGTCACATCTCAAGCGTTGTTATGCAGACAAGGCGGAAATTTCCGGTAATCCCTCTGTTTTCTCCACAAGAAGCCCTATTGACGTCCGCCAAAAGATACAGGTACCCAATCCATAGCCATGATGCACTCGGAATGCCCCTTGCCACTGGCCATCTAAAGTTGGCTCAGGATTGCACTATTGGTACGCAAGTTTTTGTATTGCTGGTCGGGGAACCCTTCGGCGGTATGATAGATGTTAGCACGTATACCGTTTCACCAGTCAGAAGTGATCTTTAGAGAAAGCAACCGAGTATAAAATTAGGTCTAGTTGTCTTTGTGGGCTGAAGGGCCGATGGAGTTATGCTTGGCAGTGCGATATTCAAATTCATCATCCCGGTTGAGGCCGGCCATCCTTGTGATATTGCTTAACGAGAAAAGGCTTAGAATGACGAGTACAAAATATACTTGTGCTTTATGGTGAAAACTACTCTTTATTTATACTGAGAATGATTTGGGATGGAGAAGACGGATGCTTTGTGCAATAGCCCCAATGATCCGTGTTATCACCGAGTTCATATGACTTTGTAACATTGTCGAAGAGATCGAAGATCTGAGACCAAGTTACCAGAGTTGCCTTACCTGATCGGTAAAACCGGGTCAAGGTTGCGCATAAGAGCAGATGGAGCAATCGGTAGCTGTATGGTTACTGACGTGGATGTCCTTAAGGGCAAAGGAAAACCTTTCGAGGATATGATAGCCTACCAACTAGGCTTTTTAGTCGGTTCAGCTCTTTTCAAACTTTGTAATACTGTTTGTGGAGAGGAGTGGTCGTTGTCAACCCCCTCCATTAGTCGTTGCACATTTTCTTTGTAGCTTTTTGGATCGACATAGCTTCGTTACTACTCTATCCATGTTAGATACCGAGGGAAGTTGCAATCCGACATACCATAAATATAAGCTGGACTGTAAGAACATGGAGTAACCTCGATCCGATAAGTATATAGCCACAATATTTACCACAAGAAATATTAGGGATTGCTTTGCTGCGTTGCGGCTGGGTATGAGCTTGATGCACGCCTTGTACCTTGTGTATGCGGCTTTTCCAATCATTCCTCCAAGAGATCTGCTCAGTCGCCTTCTTCAAGAGCAATTACTTTTAATTTTCTGTGCCTAATGAACCTTGATTTATTCAGTAATTAATTCTAGAACGTAAACTTTGACCAAATAGCTAGTATTGTCGTTGACGCTCTGCGTAAGTGAACTTACCAGACATCATGAAGCAGGATCGGCTATTTGTTTGTTCTTTACAAGTATTTACACATGTACCGTTGTGCTACATAACTTAGTTGGATTGGGTAAACCCATATACAGAATAAATAAAAGGATGTAACTGTCTGGATACAGTGGAGTAGGAATACCGGTAAACAAAAGTCTTCTTCAGCAGCAGTAACCTGGGAATGTTGAGGCAACTCGACGTGTCACTTGAACAGTTTATTAGATGCTGATCCCCGTACGTAGAGTCTAATATGCTACACGAAAGGACATTCCTATTTAAATTTGATTGATAAAATGGCGTTGTAATCATTAGTCAGGCCCAATAATGCTATGGGAATACTAATATTCATGACAATATGTAAAGAAGTAGAGCATTTGAAAGGGGTTACAAACAATGCATACATACAAGCATCCGCACTGTTATTATCAGTCTCTCGAACTATGATTCTGTTTGTACGTATTCAACCAAAAAGGAATGGTGATGTTGGTTACTGCAATTAATTTATTGGAATGTTATGCCAGTGCGTCACAGGCTATGCCCAAAAAAATGCAGTCAGGTTAGAACTTTCTTTGCGCAAACCGAATTTATCTCGGCTGTCTATTCAAGACGGAGGTGCACTGCAGATTACTGACACTTTGATTTCATGCGATCCGATCAGAATATTTATAGTGGTGGTTCTTTATTTATGGGTATGGGGTGTGATAAAGATGTTGTGGCTAGATAAAGGATCGGTTTCACCTGTGATGTCGATAACTTCACATACTTGATCCAGGTTTTGTCGAGTCTCAACCGCAGCTTGGGCATCAACGGCCAGACGCAGGATGGCATTCTATACAAAAAATCATAATTGTCGGTGGCTTTCATCTTGTTGCTTCACCTAAAGTCTTTTACCTGGTAAGCAAACAGTAATTTCAACGTTTTGTCAAAGTTACGGAGTTCGGCACACGATTTCGGCAATATCAAGACGCCAATTTGATATGCGAAATAAACATTATTGATGTCTACCAGCAAATACAGGTATCCAACTGTCCCTACCCAATCCATAGCGACGACACGGTCGAATTGTCTATTCAACCCGATCCTTTGCAGTTGACTAAGGATGGCACCGTTTGTACGCAGATTTTTGCATTGCTGATCGACGATAAGAGATGGAGGAGTGATGGGCTTTTTGATCTCCATGCTACTCAACTCGACTTCCCGTTTACCACTTTGAACCAGCATGTCCACTCTTCTTCCCATAACGATAGCACCGGAGTTCATCCCGTAAACGATATCGTTGTACTGTCTGATAGACCTAGTACTATCGCTTGTATGCTCACCGCTATTGTTTGAAAGGCGCGTAAGAAACCTTTGCTCCTCCTTTTTTCTGATCACATACTCAACAAGTTTAACAGCAGTCCAGCGGAAAAGCTCTTCCATGATATTAGCAACGCGACGGCTCGTCGTTGCTTCGGACTCTTCAAGGGTGACACCACCCGCCTGCTCCATACTAAAGGGATAAAGCAGGGTTAACGAGACCTTATGGCGCCAGATGCAAGCGTACTTACAGACATTCGATGATCCGCAGCGCGCGATACGCTTGCTGGGATCTTGCTTTGCTCCTCAAAAAAGGCTTCTTAAGATCACAAATTAAGGCGAGCAGGTCATCTACATCATCACTCTTATTCCTATAGAAAAAATGAGCAAACGTTTCATATATCAAAGTGCCCTTGCACGCCTACAGCTGGTTTCGCAAATCCCTCAACACATCGAGTGTGGCCGACTCCAGGTCACGGGAACAGAAACAAGTAGCAATCTCATCCAGCTTTTCCTTATGGTTGTTTGTGCTTCCTAACGAGGGGAGCACTGAAGCATATTGGGATTTGTTCATCATATTGGCGATTCCCGAAAGAGAGAGCCTGAGGAAGATAAGACTTGTGTAAGAAAATTGTATACATAGTTGTAACTAGGTACATACTTCAGTACAGGCATGTGCTCGGGGAGCAGAGGTGACTTGAGCATTTTGACGACAAATGGTGCCAGAGACAAGTTGACATCCAGAAAAGGGCTGTTGTCATCCAGCTCATCAATAAGACGGCGCTCCTTGTCGCTCCACTCAATACCAGTCAGCTATGGAAAAAACATAACATCAGCAACACCGTCTTCCCAGCAGAAGTTATAAAGCTACCTTCTTGTACCCCATTTTGAATAGAGTGTCGCTGAAGGCTTCCTTAAGATCAGTTTGCGCAGTGTGTGACACCTCGTGGTCATCCTGGGCAGAGCTACTGGGTCTTCCGTGTTCAGTGTGGGCAGAGCTATTGGATTCTTTGATCTGATCCTGGTCATGCAAACGTTGTTGTCTCTTCAATGCGTTTGCCAACGGATCTCGCCGGGTGCGTCGTCATTAACGTTGTCGCCTAGTAGTTTTTCTGCCTTTTCGGCATACTTCCCCATCAAATCAATGCTCCGCTTTTTGCACATCCCCGCTTTTTGCACACCCTCAGTTTTTGCACTACATTTTCCGAAAAACCGGACCTGTGCAAAAAACGGAGTTCCGCTGTACTCCAAATCCGCAGAAATGATGCTTCTGCGCAGGTCATAAAAGCTTTTCCATATCTTTTTGTCCATCTTCAACTGTCTATAAAGTGATACGTCTTCGTCAAACTACTGCGACTGTCTATTGGTCAACTACTTACGGTGTTTTGACGTGGGGCTTATATTCTTTCATAAGCCTGGTGAAGCCTGCACACAACACGTCAAAAAGGCTTTTGGCATCAGCAGCAGAAATCTTTGGGGATCAATCTGCTGCTATCGCAGAATTCGTCGAGAAAAATGCCTTGAACGAGGGGTGCTTGGTGGTACAGATGTACTCTACCAGATCTGGTTGCAATCAGCCTTGTCAATAAGCTAAGCCTTTATAGTTTAAGAAGAATTACTTGCCTTCATGTGCACCGTACAAGCTTTGCGTGTGAACGAATTAAATCCTGCAGCGAACGAAGAGGACACAACGGAGAGCGCGTTCGGGCAACCATCAGAACGCATTCTGCGCAAAACTGTTTTTTGGGCGCCATTTGAGTGAAGAGGTCATTTTGAATCGGAATGACTTTTTCTTCAAAAGTAGCTCAGGCCTACTTTTGAAGATGCGTTTTCAGAAAAAAAAGCAACTTTTTGGGTGATAGCGTCAATATTTCCAAAATGGCTTTTGAAAATGACTTCTGCATCTGAACGCGACTGGAGTCAACAGCAAACATGGAAGTGGACAATTTGGCCAAGCGCCAATACGAAATGATGGTCACAAACACTTATGCTTAAAAAGTACTGATGGGTCGCCAAGGAATCTGTTGGTTGCATCATTGGTGGCCGGCAGTAGTTGACATGACAGCGATCATGGCCGACGACCTGAGTGAACGTAAGGACGTCTTGCGGAGTCATTGATGCCGCAATGATTCTTTACAAGTAGCGTAGTGCCAAAGATGCTGGTTCTATTCTGGCTCCACAGGTAAATATACCAAGCATTTCCCAGTCAAAGAACAAGTGCTCATCGTCCTCTCCATCTCCGATACCTCTTTCGAACGAAGCAGCTTTACTTGGCCAAGGAATCTGTTGGTTGCATCATTGATGGCCGGCAGTAGTTGACATGACAACGATCATGGCCGACGACCTGAGTGAACGTATGGGCGTCTTGCGGAGTCATTGATGCCGCAATGATTCTTTACAAGTAGCGTAGTGCCAAGAGGGCCGGTGGAACAGGTCAAATCATAAGACAATCTTGTACCTTCTATATTTCATTGTGCCAATGAGAAGCTGGTTACGTTGGAAGTAAAAATAAATTTGAGAGCATCCCCAACGGTTGCGCCAAATCTTAAATTTAGCGCTCCGAAATAGAATATCGTTTTCCAACGGTGTGCTCTATCCTATATCCTAATCTTAAATTTGGGATTTTTGAGGCCGCTCGCAGCAAATATAGCGTCAAGCCAGAGAGCGTTCCAAATTTTAGAATCACACTCAGACCAATCTTGATACCCACAAAACGCTCTTATCAGCAGTGGTATACTCCCCTTTTCTTTATCAGTATCTGTGACATTTTTTCTTATTGGTATCAGTGACAGTATCGTTATCAGTGGTAATAGCAATGAGTATATAATTCATTTTTTCTTGGCCGTAATAAAGTTCTTTCTTCATCTTTATTCATCAAAATGTCCACCGCTCCTAACACCACTGCTACCAACGCTACCAACGCTACCACTACCGCACCCATGCCTACCAGAAGATCCACTCGTGGATTCAACTGGACTCTAGGTGAGGACGAGCTCCTTTGCAAGTCCTGGGTCGCAGCATCCAACGATGCCATCGACGGCACTGACCAAGACTCCTCCGCCTTCTGGGGCAAAGTTTACGCCGAATTCCTCGAGAGAGGTGGCGATGCTTCCCGCCGCGATGGCAACCGTTCCTTGTCGAGCAGATGGGGAACCATCCATCGAGAGGTGTCCCGTTTCTGCGGCTGCCTTGCGCAGATCCAGAGACGGAACGAGAGTGGCAAGTCCGAGGACGATCAGGTAAAAAAGGGTTAGAATCTGACACCGAAGATGTCTGTACTTACTAGCATTATGAAATAATTGCTTAGTTCAAGGACGCCAAGGAGAAGTATCAGAAGGACACGGGCAGTGTGTTCAAATACGAGCACTACTACGCCCTTCTGTTTGACCAACAGAAGTTCCTTGTGCGGTACATTAACAAGACGGATGACACCGATGGTGACAGCGACACTGCCGCTGACACTCCTCGCCCGGAAGGCCGCAAGAAAGCCAAGGCTCAGGCCACCGAAGAGCAAGCGCGGAAGCGCAAGTTGGACGAGCTCCTGGAGCTGGAGCAAGAGCAGGTCCGGCTCATGCGCGAAAGAAACCGCTTGGAGCGCGAGCTCGTCGACTGCGGCTATATGCAGCTACGTTTGGCCGACCTCGATGAGGATGCCCGCGAGTACGTCATGACGAAGAGGGCACAGATCCTTGCTTCTGAGCGCGCTTCGCTCGCAGATGCCGCCACAAGAAGAGCTAGAGAAACTTCTGACGAATAAACTTTTTTTTATAAAAATACTCACAAAGTACTTTGCTTGACGTGACGATAAACGTGTTCGATAAGATCGTTCTTGAGCCTATGATGGAGTGAAGCATCCTTGATTTCTTCATAGCGGTCCAAGAACTCGCCGATCGTGTTGACTTCCTTGCGTACTACCAATGGAGGTTCTGGTCCTTCGCATTCTAAACCATCGATATCCTCCCTCTCGTCTTCTTGAAGTGTGCGCTCATGCACAATGATCATATTATGCAAGATGATGCACGTAGTCATGGCCTTCTTCAGTGTCGACGGCTTCCATAACTTTGCTGGATGTCGGACAACTGCGAATCTTGCTTGTAGTACACCAAAGACACGTTCAACGTCCTTGCGTGCTGCTTCTTGCATTTTCGCAAAGATCTACATATTGTATTAGAATGTTTGTGTTATTTGGGATGACTATTATTACCTTCTTCTTTTCACCAAATGGATGTGGGATCGTATCGATGAATGCACCCCATGGCGGGTAGATACCATCAACCAAGTAGTATCCCTGGTTATATTCCTTGCCATTTACAGTGTAATTAACTGGTGGCAAGAGGTCGGAAGCCATATCACTGAACAACGGCGAACGTTGCAGGACGTAGATGTCGTTCAGGGAGCCAGGAAGACCAAAGTACGCGTGCCAGATGTAAGTGTCGTAGTCGGCGACGGCCTCGAGGATTACGGTTGCCCCTTTTTCCTTGCCTTGATACTGGCCTTTCCAAGCCGAAGGACAGTTCTTCCAACTCCAGTGCATACAATCCAAGGAGCCAAGCATCCCCGGAAAGCCTCGTGCCTTGTTCTGCTCCAGAATTCTCTCCAGATCCGCTTCGTTCGGGTGGCGGAGGTATTCGTTGCCATAGATACGAATAATGGCATCACAGAACTCCTTTAAGCATTCCATGGCGGTGGACTCGCCAAGACGGAGATACTCGTCGACGGCGTCTGCTGTAACACCATACGCAAGCTGTCGGATCGCTGCTGTGACTTTCTGATATGGTGAAAGACCTGGCTTGCGGGTTGCATCGTACTTCTGTTTGAAGTAGTTGTTTCCACCGGGTCGTTCTTCTTTCTCTAAGTCCGTGACGATTGACACAAAAAGACCCCTGTTCATCCGGAAACGGCGACGAAAAGTCTCAGAAGGATACACTGGGGGATCGAGAAAGTAGTCCTTCATTAGTCGATGATGACCAAGGACACGTTCACGATCTGTGACCCGATGGCCAGGAACAGAGCCGCCTCGGCGTCTTGGAATGTCATCATTGTCGCGTATCTCCTGAATGATGCGGCGAACATTGCGCAGGTGAATGCGCTGTAGCTCAGCATCTTCTCTGAACATCTTCATGAGTTTTTCTTCGTCAAGCATGTTGAGGGAACAGATAAGCGGGAAAGATAAAATAGAAAGTCCATCTATCAACGTAGCACAGTGATTTTTATTATAGCGCGAACCGTTGGAAAACCGGTGCTTTCTATGGTCCTGCTATGATAGCGGTGTACCAAATAGAAAATAGAATAGCGCAAACCGTTGGGGATGCTCTGACTGTTGCTCATTCCTTTCTACAAGTGAGGAATCCAACTTCTGACGCCTTCTCGCGAAAATAAGCGGATGTTCTTGCTATAGTTCTTTTGGCTAAAAAGGTATTTCAGTAGGACCAATGTAGTTGTCTAGCTATGGGTTGGAAATAAATCTTCTCCCGGAGAGAGGAAGGCTATCCTACGAAAAAGGGGCTGCTCTAATAGTAACGACGGGTGACAGCAATGGCATCCGAATTTTTGTCGTTGCTTGCAAGCACCTCACCCCTGGCAATGTTGATCGAGATCCCGCTGACAGGGCCTTTGATACTGTTTTCAATGTTGTCATCAGTGCCACGACGGCAATTGGTGCTGATAGCAGTTTTGGTCTCCCCGAACGGAAGTAGTTGGCTTTTCTTGATTGTCCCGGATAAAACTGCTTGATTCTCTGTGATCATCCAAACGATGTTGTCTTCCAGTTACTTTCTGGTAGGTCTCGCCATATGGTTATCAAGGTTATCAGTAAACCATCTCTCCGCTTTCTCACTGTATCTACCCATGGGATGGGCGAGTGCTCCGTTTAATATAGTTAAAATTCCCAGTAATGAGGCTTGCACGCGGGTCATGGATGTTTGTCCAGAGGTTTTTTTCCGTTTTCAATTGTATATGAAAACGATACATCTTTATCAACTACCGCGGCTATCACCTTCTCAACAGCTACTTACATTTTTTGACATGTGGTTTATGTTACTTTATCAACTTTGTTTAATTGCATGCACCAAGTGTTAAAAAAGCTCTTAACATTGCGTCTACTATCAGCTTCGTAGACTAGCTTGCAATAGTCGTGCGCAGCGCTCGGTCCTAATCTGTTTCGAACCATGTCTCAACCAAATGACTCATTACCTTTTAACGGGAATCTCTTCTATAGCCAAACGAGCGGTTGGATGTAACCACCACAAAAAAAAGTGAACACAGTTTAAGAAAAAAGTATATTGCACTACTCCAGTCGCACATCGACCAGAAAGCCCTTGTACCAGAGCTGATGCATGTCGCCCCCGAGTTTGGGACTCTTTTCACATTTTATTAGTTAAAGCCAAAGACCATTTTGTACGTATGCATATATACATATACATGCAGGGAGCATTGCAGATACTGGCTGGTGGAAGAAAGATACGTGGTACTTGGTCCATATTTACTACCCTGTCATGCAATGTAGTTTTCCATGCCTGGACCGGTGTGCAACCCCAACGTTGTTGTCAGCGTACAACACATCAATGTTTGCATGTGTTGATGGATGAAATATGCCACTAAGATTATATTTGTATATTCAATAATTAGAAAACATGCAACTAAGTGATATTAAGTCCATTTATTATAGCTCGATAGTTTTTTAGTAAGAAAAGTATTTCTCTAGCTATGGGTTGGAAACAAAGCTTCTCTGGGGGAGTGACCCCCATCCAACAAAAAAAAGTAACAGAAAATAACAGCTCTAGTGGTGACCGGTGACAACGGTGGTATCCGAATTCTTGTTGTTGCTTGCAAGCACACCACCCTTGGCAGTGTTGGTCAAGATACCGCTAACGGGACCCTCGTTGTTGCTGCCTTCAACGTACACATCAGTATCACGGCGGTGGTGGCCACTGATGACAGTGGTTTCGGAGTTCTTGTTGTTGCTTGCAAGCACGCCACCCTTGGCTGTGTTGGTCAAAATGCCGCTGACTGGACCCTCGTTGTTGCTGCCACCGACGACGGTATCGGAATCTCTGCGAGCATAGGTACCAGGGGCAGCAGCAACAGCTGGATGGCTATGGTCAGCAACGATAGTAGTCTCAGAATACTCGTTGTTAGTGCTAAGAACACCACCCTTGGCAACGTTGTTCAACTAGATAAAGTATACTTGTGAGCTTTCCCCAATTTTGCCAACTTGTTCAATAGCACTTACGATTCCTCCAACAGGTCCCTCATTGTTGCTGCCACCAGCAGTGACATCGGAATCTCGGCGCTGATGACCACTGACGACGGTCGTACGGGAGTTTTGTTCATTGGAAGCGAGGACACCACCCTTAGCGACGTTGGTTAAGATACCGCCGACTGGTCCCTCGTTGTTGCTACCGCCAACAATAGTATCAGTGTGGCGACGGTGGAGGTGGCCGCTGGCAACGTTGGTATCCGAATTTCTGTCATTGGTAGCAAGGACACCACCCTTGGCGACGTTGGTCAAGATGCCGCCAACTGGTCCATCATTGTTGCTACCGCCAACAATAGTATCGGTGTGGCGACGGTGAAGGTGACCAGAAGCAACGTTGGTCTCACCGTTTCGGTCGTTGGTTGCGAGGACACCGCCCTCGGCGACGTTGGTCAAGATACCACCGACTGATCCATCGTTGTTGTTGCCGCCGACGGTGGTATCGGTGTAGCGACGATGAAGGTGACCAGAAGCAACATTGGTCTCAGCGTTTCGATCGTTGGTAGCGAGGACACCACCCTCGGCGACGTTGGTCAAGATACCACCGACTGATCCATCGTTGTTGTTGCCGCCGACGGTGGTATCGGTGTAGCGACGGTGAAGGTGACCAGAAGCAACATTGGTTTCAGCGTTTCGGTCGTTGGTTGCGAGGACACCACCCTTGGCGACGTTGGTCAAGATACCGCCAACTGGTCCATCGCCGTTATTGCCGCCAACGATAGTGTCAGTGTGGCGACGGTGAAGATGACCAGAGGCAACGTTGATGTCAGAGTTTCTGTCGTTGGTAGCAAGAACACCACCCTTGGCGACGTTGGTCAAGATACCACTGACTGGGCCATCGTTATTGCTGCCTCCGACAGTAGTATCAGTGTAGCGACGGACATGGCCGGAAGCAACGTTGGTCTCGGCATTTCGATCATTGGTTGCAAGGACACCACCTTTGGCGACATTGGTCAAGATGCCACTGACTGGGCCGTCGTTGTTGTTGCCGCCAACAGTAGTATCGGACCATCGACGTTCATGGTGGCCATCAATTACAGTAACACGGGAGTTCTTCTCGTTGGATGCAAGGACACCACCCTTTGCAGTGTTGGTCAACTAGATATATATACGAAATTAGTACTGTGGGGACAAATGTTAAGCGTGCCAGGAAAAACTTACGATGCCGCTGACACGGCCCTCATTGTTGCTGCCACCGACGGTGATGTCGTGGCCAGGATAGGGAAGAGCTGATGTGGCAACTGCCAAAAGAGCTATCGCTGCAGAGATCGAGACCTTCATTGTTTAGATAGCAGTAGTAGTACTAGTAGTAGTGATTGAGAATAATGACTTTGGCTCAAAACAATCTGGCCTATATATATGTTCAAAATTCGGAGCCGGATCGACTGATCCGGTAACCAGAATACGAATCAGAGGGTTAATTAAAAATTGGCAAGCAGGAGCTCACTATGTCACGATCCTTCCAGTGTCTTCAACGGTGCGTTGATCATTCATGCATAATAGTCCCGCGTGTACGCATATATGGTAAAAGAGCCCCTTTCAAAATTTACTTTTTTGGACAAACCTCCATAACCCCTTTCTTATGGACCCTGTTTTCACCACATCCCGTCTGGATCAAGCAAGCAAAAGTTCAATATATGCGTTACTTCCCTTGAAGGAGAATTGTTTGCCACCGATCAAGTGAGAGACTCCGTGATACCCCCTTTCGTAATCATTGCAGAGAAGCCCGTCTGAAAATGATCAAGTAAGCAAAGGGATTTCATTTTTTATAGAAAAGCCACAAAAGGCCCGCTTTTTTTAAGAAAAGAAATCAGCCATACCTTACCGAAAAGTGAAAGTAATGGCACTTCGTATTTGCCATGTGAACGAATAACTGCAGTATTTGGTGTAATGACGTCTAGTCTAGAAAGTGTTTGTGATTTCAATTTTGACCCATACCCCGTAAACAAGGTAGTAATAGAAGCAGCGTGGTAGTAAGATGTTACCCTTTCCCCTATCCAGTTGTTTCATCAATACCCAAGGGCAGAACAAATTGTCGTCAAAACAGTACATCATGTATATTTCAGTATCTGGTTTGAAAACTATCAATTCCCTCTACATTATGCTGAAATCAATGGCGCCATTATTGCGTTTTAGAACCAACTGACAGAAGTTAATAATAGCTTTAATAAACTTATACTGAGAACCTCTATCGTAGACAAATGTCAATTAAACCATGGAAAACAAACACAAATCAATCATCGATCAGGTATATGTCTTCATCAAGGAGAAAAAAGTCGTATCGCATAGACTGTATGTTGGCAGATTACAGAATTCACTGACGCAAAGCAAATTAAGCCTGCTACTCAGCCTCACCAACAGGAAAGCAGTGACAGCAAATGCTCTTGATGTGGCCCAATTTCGACCTAAACTACGTCCAGGTTAGTACAGAAAAATTTACTGCACAGTAATTTCTGTTTTATCCAAAGGGGCACGTGGACATGCATCTTGAGCCATATGCGCTTAATCCATTATGTATCTTATCATCTGATATGAACCAATTCTCAGGAACATATTAGCAATAATTCATTTCCGATAGCTTAGTTGAACTAGCCGTTGCATAAAAGTGAAGCCAAGAATTGACTTTTGTTCTACGTATAAATGTGTCATGAAGCATTATCGTTTGTACCAAAGACACCTTGATATTAGCCTGGACCGATAGTTACCGACGCAAGAAGTCGTAGACTCTTTAGCTATGCAGTTTCCAATTCCTAAAAAAATATGTGTTCCGCATAAGCCATTTTTAATAATTGCGAACGCAGCAAAGTGCATCAAAGGATTGACAAATGCGTTTTCAGGAAGCCTTAGTACACGTAAAGTGCTTTATCAGGATGTAGCATCATGTTATCTAATGCTTAAAGAAAAATCTTGAATGCTTATGCTGTTATTACCAAAGTAAAACTTAACAAGAGTCTGTACAGTTTAACATTATTGGGAGGCTCGCTTTTTCGGCATTACAAACATTTATGAAGCGTGACAAAGTCTTTGCGCTGGTTGTTACTGTTATATCCAGAATACCCCGTAATTGTGGGCATTGATTTTATGAATTGCAAAGGGTCTTGATACAGAATATAACGCACTTTTTTGGTCTAAACTAACTCCTAATGTAGAATATCGAAAATCCAACACATTTCAGAATCTTTATCGCTTTTTTTGTCGGCGCTTAGTCTATCGTCGCAAGATTGTTATCCTGCAGAGCCAATACCAGTTTACTTCATGCCGAAAAAGTTCTTCGTTCTTCGTTCTTCATATGTACCAAAAGATATTCTCATTGGTAGGGAATCCAAGGTGGGGTACTTTCCGAAGTACTAGTTGGTCATATGTCTTCTCACCCTTGGAAAATAAACCTTTCATTTTGTCTATATCCCTCCTTGATCGAAATTTTCATGTCCGTGTGACATTTTCGTATCCGAGAAAACCGTTTAGTACTTAGCCTTCGGACACCAATTGCAGGCTTCCCCTTACGTGACAAGAGCCGATATAGTTTATCATATTCAGCTATATCAACGAGGTAAAGTGCCAAGTATGTATATTTTGTCGTTTTCTCCGTCAAACAATCGCTCTTTAGTAGTATATATAAATAGATTCTCTCTTGTTTATAATGCATAAGATCAGACTGCGAAAACGTTGATTAATAGAAAAGGAGTATTACTGGATACACTAACATTAGGTTGGTCCTGTTGTGAGATGGGAAGTATGATACTGTCGGTAGTATAGAATTTTTGATATATGGAGAATACAAATCAAAGAAGGCTCTCAAAGGTACAATACGCCCCGATTTGGATACTTTGATTGATGTTTACTAACCTACCATGATTCCTTCGACAGGAGGCAAATGGCAAACTTTTTTCCTAATCTTCCGACGTTCAAAAGACGAAAAATGCTGCCCTTGGTTACTAAATAATTACGAACCAGAAATGGTCGCATCAAAAGTTATGCTTTTTGGACGTTTTCTAGTATCTACATTGCGAGGCCCCTTGTCAATTCGCTGTCAGTTTGCGAAGTGTCTATAGTTCAATAAGCACTATGTAATCTAGTATTCACCTACATATTACAAAGTGAATTACATGTACGTCTATAACTGAACTATCCTACTACACCGACTTGTTTTTTCGCCATTATGGTTTTTTAAGTATGCGATCTATAACTTTGCAATACGTATTGAAACAAAACATAAGAACCGCAAGGATGAGACCTAATACTTATAGGAGCATATCTGAAATCTCCCAGAAATAAAAATAATAACCCTCGAATTATAACTAAAAATACTTAGTTGGTAAAATTTGTCTATGAAAGTAATACCTTTTCCATTATCATATGTATGAATGAGCCATGTAGAAAAAGAACAGTTCTAGCAAGATCAGCAAGAAGTGTGGATATGTACGACGACTTTTTGAATATTTGAAGGGTTCTCGAATAAGAGTAACAATTCATTACGGGCAAAACAATAATGGGATGGCACCACTTTTATAAATGAACTGCCATCCTAATTATTTGCGTAAGAAGTAATGCGCATTTTGACGTGTCTATATATTAGATGGTTTTATCGTCCGCTGTATTCACACTACAGGTATAACTCTATTTTATTTTGTTTTGTCGATCCTTGTACGGTTAGACACAAGTAAAAATTGACAATAACGAGTTGTGTTAAAGGTATTCTTTATCAAAATTCTAAAATCTACAAAGGTTGGCTTTTATGAACGCAGGTAGTTCTCCGAGAATTGCCCTTATATTCGTTGTCTAACTGCTGTAATAACCTAAAAAGAAATTATCAAATTGTCTATTCTCGATGAGATAGGACAGAAAGAATTTAATATAGAGAAAAACTTTATGTTGGGAAGAACTAAGCTTTATAGATGATTGACACACGCTATTTATACCTTTCCTCCGACACTTGTCCAATTTATACATTTTCTTATATCCGAATTTTATAGAAAATATAAGTTTTGGATTATATTCGGATATCGAATCGTGTCTAGAATCTGACAACTGTTTGGATTTTGACGCCTGTCTGAACTTTGGCTTTTATCTGAACATAATTAGGAAGTTAGTGTTACAGACTATCAGCCTTTCTTAAGTGTGTTATCTGGTTTAGATAGTGATAGAAGAACAAATAGAAGAGACAATAGGAATCCTTTGAGACACGGATTTATTCTGAATAACAGATCAAGTTCAACTATCAATTCAATATTCCTTTTATACTGGGCAATACGTTGTACGGATTGCACCATCCATGATTCTAAGTGACAATGTAGCACGGATTGCACCATCCTTGATTCTGAACGCGCATTAAGCTGAATGCGACTCGGTATTTTAATCTTCCATTTTCGGACTTAACTCTTGGACACCACATTAAGAACCAGAAACGTCGTAATAATATTTATCTATGATCATGAGTAGATTCTGATATTTGTCTGTGTTACATAATATAACCAGCAATTTTCTAGGTCTCATTGACAGTGTGCATATTTCTATCGCGTAACAATGGAAACTTGGGATCTAGCAGGTGTGATCGTGATATTTAGTAACTATCTTTATTGGGATAGCAGTGTAACAACGCAGCTTTTGAACAGCGAACTGTCATAAAGCACCAGCTCATAGCCAGATGTTGTGAGACGCCTTATAGAGGATTTATATAGCACATAAGGCTCGAATATGTACCCTTGTGATTGGTTGGAAAACTAAATATTTCACCAGATATAATAGCAAACCTAATAGCGGATCATATCCTCTTGTCAACGATACTGACAGAAATCCGGCTCTTCGCTAACAATCAATGCGTTCTATAGCTTCCCATTCACACCCAAGGTTCATCCAGACGAAAGGTAATCCGAGCCAGTATTCCTATCCCTAACGCTGACGCACACGCTTGATTGCAGCGGCACCTCTTTTGACATGATCCGCTCTTCTTGGATGCTGTCACCAAGGTGATACCACACTTTTTCAGGAACGGAAGTTCTATATGAGGATCTTCTCGGTCGCATTATTTTGCTCGATGTACGATAGGTGTCATGCATATCTTGAAGCACAGATAAAGGCGGTTTTGAAAATAATGATTACGAATTACGCGATTGTTGTGCATGACATCAACTGGCAATGTACCATCAGCTATGAAGCAATCCCCGCTGGAGCATCGGAAGTGATTATGCCTTAGAATTATGCATCAGTGAATATGTAAGTGGACCAATCGTTAAGGGGGTATGCAAACAAGTGACGCAGGCTGCAATCTGAAACGAAACACTGGCTTTAAATTCACCGTCCCTTACTGAGATGACACACTGCAGATCCTGGTATAGCTTTTTCAGTCATCTGATTCCGCTTCAAAATCAGTTTCCCGGGTCAAGCATTGCAAGTATGTAGATCGATGCATCTTCTCAGGGTCAACACAGGTCGCAGAAAAAGGTACCAGGGGATTCCCTACCATGCATAGAAATGGTCCTCCGACTTGGTTTCCTTGTCTCCGCACAACAGTTAGAGGTTAAATGATGCCATTAATACATTTAATGATTGACTGACAAAAGTGATATGGATAGGGTACACATACATAAGCATACATATTTCAAAAAGCTGATGTGTAGTACAGATAAGCCATTAATGATATAGAAAGGGGATTTAACGTCTCTCGACAAAGACTTTCATGCCGTCTTTCATAGGATGTGTAAGCGATACGGCGTATGTAATGTTCTGGCCAGGAACCAGTGAGAATTTGTACCGCTTCAACAGCAAGGTGATTGCCACAAGTGCTTCCAATGTGGCAAGATTTTGGCCTGAATCGCACAAGTTAGACAGGAAAAACAAAGCTGCAACATGATTTCTTTCTTACCTAGACAGACGCGGGGGCCTGCATGGAAAGCGGGCCAATGTCCTTGTGATTCGCGTCGGAGCTCACCATCCGGTGTAATCCATCGCTCAGGAACAAATTCTCGAGCATTGGGTCCCCATAAACGACTTGAGCGACCCATACTATACGGGCTCCAAGAAAGCGAGTCTCCCTTTCGTACAGGCGTGCCATCTGGTAGCATATCATCTTCTAAAGCCACCTTGACGTTTGTCGGGACGGATGGATACAGCCGCAAAACCTCGTAGAATCTAAAAGGGCATTAGCAAGGTAATTCTCTTTACTACTGAAAAAAAAGTAGTAGATACTTGCACAGCATGAGCATAGATCATTTTTTTAATAATCTCGTACAACGCAGGTGCATCAAGGGACGATGTATCGTCAGGGATGCACTCCTCGACCTCCTTGACGAGCTTTGCTTCGATACGAGGATGCAGCATCAGGTTATAGAACGTCCACGACAGGGCTTGAGCTGTTGTATCTCTGCCGGCAATAATGAAATTCAATGCAGTGTCGCGCAGTTCCTTGTCGCTGAGCAACTCATTCTCAGCATTATGTGCCTTCATGAAGCGTGATAGCAAGTCCTTGTATTCACCGCCTTGCTTGAGCTGCTCGCGCCTTTCGTTGATAAGAGTATAAGCAAAATCGTTAACCACCTTGAGATGGTCGTTGAAAGTTTTCGTTCCGGGTTTGAAGATAGGCTTGAGTGCTTCACGGAGGTTGGTGAAAGGATCGACAAATCGCTCAAAACAGCCTTGTTGGCAGACATCAAACGAGGCGGCAAATGGGACCTTGTCCTTGCTCTGGATTGCATTCAGTTGCTTTCCGAAAGCAAGTCTATCAAACAACCATTAGCATTCGTATTTAACGCGACTCCAGAACTGAGAAACTTACAGCACAAATGAATCAAGGGTGAATTTATAAATGATGTCATGAAAGTCGACTGGTTTTCCATTTTCGGCTTTTTTGTCCAAAATCTTGTGCGACATCACCTCCAACTCCTTGACGAAGACACTAGTGATGGTGTTAGCACTAACCTCGGCATTACCAACGGGGCTATACATACTCGGTAAAATGATCTCGGAAGTTGACGACGTTGAATATCAGACTGGCTGTCTTGCGCTGGTACTTCCATTGCTCACCGTTCGCAACGAAAATGCCATGACCAAAGAGGTCACCCATAGCGTACCTAGCAAAAAATTAGCCTAGACTGTCGGAGAAAAAGCAAACCCAAGTGATAAAACCTACATCATTTGTGGACCCTTAACGTAATTGGAAAAGTTGGCTACATTAACGATGCATATAGTCAATAAACTGGCTTTCTAATTCGAATAATAATTATTACTCTTCAATATATATTCGACATTTGCAGGGTCGATGGTCATAATTTGTGGGGGAAGCCCCAGAACAGTTTGAGCACTAAAATAGCACGTGAAAAATTCAGCAACTATCATGTCTCCCACGCTCGCTGTTTACATTGTCAATGAGTTAAACTTCTCGAGACGTTCGTCGACAGCTTCCAAGAACCGCTCTTTGTTCTTGATTTGGCTGAATAGCGAGCCTACAAGCGGTGCTCCCGGAGCAAACACGACGCCCTCGGGGCGTTCGTAGAATACTGCACGGTCACTGTACTTGGCTGCCAACAACCCGAGAATTGTAGCACCTGAAAGCAAGGCCGCGCTGCCAATCGAGTCTGGAGTCAACGTCGCCATGATATTCAAATGAGATTAAAATGCGGGGAAAAAAAACTCGCCCACTCCACGTTCATTTTATATGAGGTAGATTCAGAGTGCTTTTTAATCTTCAATCCAAAACGTATTCCATAAGCTTCTATTAACCTTTTTAGTGATTTTTCCATAATAAAGCAAAAAGTGCTTATGGGTTCTTCGGATAGCTTACTGAACGGAGAATAATCAACACCCTTTTGTAAATGCTAATGCGGAAAGAGGAAAGGAGGGTGTAAATTGCGTTGAGGAGTCAAACTGGGCTCCCACCATCTACCGCAAAAGAAGGAGTGATATGAAAAGCTGGTCAATGGCGGGGCTCAGTCGCATCCCTCGGGTCAAGCGCTTCGGCGGACTTTTTCTCCCCACACGTGCATTAATATTCTTTCCAAACCTTCAACATTCCAATGAGAAATGAAAAAAAGCTATCAGTATGTTGTCCTAAAGGAGAGGATACGTGTGAATCAGGATTCACAGTACAAATAGAAATAGAAAGGGAGAATTAACCAAGAAGATGGATAAAACTCGTTAGCCATGTGATCAAAAGGTAAAGCGTTGGCATTGTAATTAACTGGTTTATTTCATTCGATACTGCTGGGACATTCATATGTCCCCCGACACTGATTGAGAGTGCATACTGGCTACGTTATACAGTAATTTGCGCCGGATATACATGAAGAACGCAATGATACTGAGGAATAGAGCTGTGCAGACGCACGGATTGATGTAAGGCAAAGTGTCGTATGCACACCAAAAAAGGGAAAAATGCAGGTGATACAACACAATGGGTATCCCGGCAAGGAAAGTTTGAACTTACAACCATATCACCGGGAATACACCGAATCCCGTCCGGCAAGGTAGATCTGTAACACCGTTACAGTGGGCAGTTACCTTACTCTCCTGGCTTGAAGCCACGACGATATCGTTTGTTTGTATTTAAAATAAGCTATTTGGATATTCAAGATAATGGAAACCGACTTGCCCGAAGCGGCTACGCCATTGTACGAAACGTATATCATTATTAATCCACAATTTGAAAGTGTCAAGATGACAAACGAGTACGTATACGAATTATAACCGTGTTTATTATTGTGTATGAATTATGCTTCTTTTCTCAAAATGCTAAAGATGTAAAACGTTATAAAATGCCCTAGATGCGTAAATGATATGCAAATGAAACGGGGCTGGAAAAAGTCTAATCGTCGGCATTGACAACGGTGGTCTTGGAGCTCTTGTCGTTTCCGGTGAGGACACCACTCTTAAGGGCATTGTTAAGCTATTGAAAGTAATACAATGGGTGAGTAAAGTACCACACTACTGGCAGATCAGACAACTTACAATACCGCTAACACGGCCTTCGTTGTTATTGCCACCCACAGAGGTTGAATGATCGTCGCGGCGGTCAAAGTCCCCGGAGACAACGGTAGTTTGTGAATTCTTGTCATTACCGGTGAGAATGCCACTCTTGAGTGCGTTAGTCAACTATAACAGCAAGTGTTAGTATCTCATTGGCCAAGTTCAAAGTTTAGACTTACGATTCCGCTAACTTCACCCTCATTGTTGCTTCCGCCAACGCTGGTGCGGTGATCATCACGGCGGTCGAAATCACCTGTCGTAACAGTCGTTTGAGAGTTCTTGTCGTTGCCAGTGAGGACACCACTCTTGAGCAGGTTGTTCAACTATTTCGAAAGCAAGTAAGCATTCAAAGTCTAGAATATCAGATTCGGCAACACGTACAAGACCGCCGACATTGCCTTCGTTGTTGCTTCCTCCAACGCTGGTGGAGTCATCGTTACGGCGATCCAAGTCGGAAACAACAGTGGTCTTGGAGTTTTTGGGATTGCTGGTGAGGATACCGCTCTTGAGGGCGTTGTTGAGCTAAATTCCAGAGTCAGTAAGATACCAATAGGGGCTTATGTAAGAAAATACATACAATTCCACTAACGCGGCCTTCGTTGTTGTTACCACCAACGGAAGTAGAACCATCATCACGACGATCAAAGTCAGAAGTAACAGTCGTCTTGGATGTCTTATCGTTGCCGGTAAGGATACCGCTCTTGAGGGCGTTGTTGAGCTAAAGAGAAAATAAAAATGTAAGCTATGCCTAGTAACTAATGTGCCTAATACTTACGATGCCACTGACACGGCCCTCGTTGTTGTTACCACCAACAGCAGTATTGCTATCATCGCGACGGTCAAGATCACCCGAAACAGATGTGACAGCAGAGTTCTTGTCGTTGCTGGTCAAAATACCACTTTTAAGTGCGTTGTTCAACTAAAAAAAGTATAATGAGCGCTTAGTAAAAGTCAATAGCATACGATCGTAATACATACAAGGCCTCCAACGGCACCTTCGTTGTTGCTTCCACCAACGCTGGAAGTATGGTCATCACGACGATCAAAGTCACCATCAACAACAGTGGTAGCAGAGTTCTTGCTGTTGGTGGTAAGGATACCGCTCTTCAGGGCGTTGTTAAGCTATACAAAGCTGAGTCAGCAAGCGGTGAATAACAACCAGGAGAGTGTACATACAATGCCGCCAACGGCGCCTTCGTTGTTGTTACCACCAACGCTGGTATCGTGGTCATCACGGCGATCGTTGTGTACAACAGTTGTCTCGGCGTTTTTATCATTACCAGTGAGCAAGCCGCTCTTCAAAGCGTTGTTAAGCTAAGGCATAATATATCAGTAACGGAATTAAGCAAGCAGATGTCAAGATACTCACAATACCGCTGACTTCGCCTTCATTGTTGTTACCACCGACATCAATGGAGGAATCATCGTCGGGCTTCTCGATACGGGTGATAGGCTGCTTGCCGGCGTTGCCGTTATTGTACCATCGACGTTCGACAGAAGCAGCACCCTCACCGCCGGCAATGGCGTGGCTGCTTCCATAATGTGGTAACGCAAAGCTCGTGGCACCAAAGAAAACCAAAGCAGCAGCGGCAGAGATCGATAAGAACTTCATTTTAGAGTAGTTGTTGATGTTGATGATGATATGAATGATCCATTAGCCGGATCAATCGTCTTTTATACCAGTGTGTCAATTCGTATTCACCATTCTCAACGAAATATTAATTAAACCAGAATATACAGGGAGATTACGATATATCCTCGGAGATCCACGTTACTACTTTAGCACTTCAAAAAAAAAGTTCTGACATGGCCGTGGCCCCAGCGCTTGTGCAGCCTCCTTGCATATTATCATGGCGCGTGCATTTAGTTTTAGCGGTCCCGCTCCTGAATTTTTGGTTTCTGCTTTCACCGATCTCCTTTTCTTCGAACAACTCCCTAAGCAAAAGAAGCAAAAACTTCAATATATAGGCTCAAAAGGGAAATTGAGATGGATCAATCGCTTGCCACTCTTCCACCAGGGAACCTGGGTCATTCTTTTCTTCATTATACATACCTTTCATAATAAACTATGCACCGCGAGTGAACATACGCATGAAAGTCAACACCGATTTCGATTTTGCCAAGTGATTACAGTCATTTTCCTGTCATTCTTAGCCTATAGCGACAGATTTTTTTTTTGGGAATGCAGGGGGGAGATTTCCTATTGGACGGAAAATTCATATTGTTGCGATAGTCTATTACCTTTTCTTACCAGGAATGTCATAAATCCATAATGACGGGCCGTCACCAAGAGTAATTACCAGGGGAGTGTAATCACCCCTTAAGCGGCATAGTAAGAACGATTGCTGAAAAGCCGGCTGCTTTACCAGTTTTGTTTATATGACTGTACAAAAATTCAACATTACAACACGGCCACCAAATATGAAAACAATATGCGGCGAAGTAGATGATAATAGCTGACGACAGGTATATTAAAAATGCCATGATCCAAGCAACTCCACGCGGCCTGCATATACGCCGTAACCCAGCTTTTGGAAAGTCCGCTTGACCGTATATGGAAATTCGATGCGTTCTCGTATGCTGGAAAGTTTTTGGATAGGGTTAACCTTTTTATCGGGTTCCAAAGGATCGGTTGAACTGTAATTCATAATGAGCCATATCTAAATCCGAACCAGTTTGTCTGGTTTTTGAAGACCATGAAACAATAGTTACAGCCACAATGCAAAATTTCTGTGGGCGCTATTGCAACGCAATAGCCACGGATGTTCCTGCAGGAGTTCTGTTTGGAGTATTGAAACCTTTCATAATAGCTGACATTCCAATTGCTGCATTTTTTTCTGTAGTAAATAGTTTATTAATACATGCTCGTTAAAATACATTCGATCGTTAAGTCAACCGCCAAAAGTTCCGGACTCGATGGAAGGTTCTTCGATAACGAGATATTCCTGGTATGGATTCAATTCCTGCCCTTGCTTTATTGTCACTTCAGGGCCACTTCACGTGTGCATGTAGATCACCTCTATTAGTGGAATAAGCGTACAAAATAGGAAAGTGCGGATTTTAATTTATAGAGTAGCAGTTTTCACCAGCTATATCCTTGGCATTTAACTCGTCAATGGCACGGAATTATGGACGTGCTATTATGCTATCCCCTCCTGCCACTTTGCAGATCCCTCACTTTTTTGTACTTCTTGGAGCAGTTCAAGGGCAGTATCCTAAAGGCTTAGTAATCGCAGAGTATGCAAGAAAAATCCATTGTTTTTTTTTGCTTGTTGAATACTCAAATGGCTTCCTTATTAAATTGATAGAAAGATCTCGTGCCTGCTGTTCTTTTGTGCAAATTCCATATATGCAATGCCAGCTCACTATAATCACGATGGCAAGGAAAGATAAGCGATCTTCTATTGATACATGAAATGAGCATCACAACGCTACTACTATTGTATAGTTTGAGAAAACAGCACCAGAGATCTGTGCTATATTATTGTTGAGCGACAACAGTTCTCATTGAATCTGTGGCCATAATCAGTACCTTTGCCCAAAAAATTCAGCAATACCTTTTATAGGAGTATATCCATTATTTACAGATTAATAATGAAAGCCGCATCCTTTTTAATCGAATTGTTTAAAGGCTTCGCCACAATCCCTTTATCATACACATGAGACAACACCATTATTATCCTGACTATGATGCATGCTACTCAGTATTATCACTGTCCATGTTGCTAAGAAAAGCTCTCAATGTAAGGATCAATGTACAGAGACAATATGGGCTTCAGGACATGGTCGTGCAAGGGATTTATTAGATTACATAGCAGTGGTAGCTCAAATCCTCCCACTTTAACCGACTTTGGAAAGTCACCGGGTAGATCCATAGTTATGGGTCGAGAACGAATACTTTATGGTACCACCATTATGCGTCATTGAGTTTTTCTTCTCTCGTTGGAAAGCTAAAATTTATTATACACATGTCTACGTGTTACACCAATAAGAAAATTGCTCAGTCTTGAGCAAGTAACTACATTTTCATGCTTCTATAGCTTTACTTTTTTCATGGTTGCGAAATTCTTCTCTGTGCTCTTAAAGCCTCTATATTAGGACCACGTACATGTAGTCAAGCATACAGCTGACTTTTTCGATGAGGAACGGAATTTATAAACGTACAAAATCAACTGTGAGCTACTACATATTTCAAAACCTCCTAATATAAATGAGAACAAGGGGATGGTGATGATGTATTTCGAGAACACCAGACTGAAACTGGATTTTGATACCCTCGGAGGTGCAATTCTGAGCAGCTTGTGGAAGGATGAGAGGAATACGCATAACTGGGTACTTTAGCTTTGTGCTCGACATAATGCGAAAATTTAAAAGGCAACACGCTTAAGAGTAAACGAGCAACATCGTCAAAACTTGACGGATGGAGTGGTATATCGATGTACATACCATCTATGAAATCCTGTGGTTGATTATACGCTGTTTCTCCTTTCAGGTAAAGACATCATGGACGGTGAGTGTGGTGGATTGATCAAAGTACAAAGCCAACTTTGCGATGCGATTAGGATACGACGTCGCTATACAGGGTGTTCCATTGTTCCTTCATCATATTCGTCTGACATTCAGACCTGATAATGTAAACCATAGTATAATCGATCTTGATCTACGCTCTTCGAGGTGGTAAAAGGATTGCTTTTGTGATGGCTGGGAAGTGCTGCTTACTGCAATTCACTTTTCACTTATATTATAGCGGTTATATACCAGTTTAGACATTTTGTTTTGAACAAATAATAAAGCATAGTACAAGAAAAACTTTTGTTTTGAACGTTCCACAGTATGAGGGATTCAGACTTTTCGACGTATTTATCAGTTTCAGCGTTTCTAGCTTCAGTGCTTGTGTCGCCATGGGTAGGTTTCGACCTGTTTGCGGATTTTTCAAGCGACTCACCGTTCAATGTCCTTTTGAAGGAGTTCTGTTCAACCTTGGTTTCAGCAAGTGCAACGCTACTATCTGGTGTAGGTGGGGTCCAGAGTCTGCATAGGCGCTCAGCTTGCTCGTATAGTATCGACAGTTAACATAATAGAGCATATACGAGTGTTTCGAAGCTATTATACCGTTATGCTTCTCCACTTTCGAAACTGATGCGCCATTGGAAGAGGTAAGCGGGTTGAAAACCCGGAAGGGGGGTTAGGCTAGTTGGAGTTTCTTTGCTTTGTCTACGTAGTACGTAGCAGTAAAACTGGCCGTTTCGTTTATTGCTATCCTTTTTGTTCTACCTGCATTTTACTGAAATCATCAAACTTTTGTAGGATGTCAGCTTATTAAAGTGGTGTTGCTTCCCACTTGGATATACTTGGCCCGGTATTGCGCTAAAATATCCTCTTCTCCCTCATTCCGTGGACCTGTTATATCTTGACAAGGGATGGTTATCTGCTGAGGCGAAACCTGGCGTCCTGGATATATGCATATTAAAACGTAGCACTAAATAAAGCGGTATTACCATGCAACTGATCAAGGCACCGCCAGACGAATGGCTATTGGACATCCGAACAGCATAAGCCACCCAATTCCCGAAAAGTGAAGCCCAGCATTGCCCGAAGAAACTTTTTTTTTGAGTTGCTTCCTGCCCCCTTCTTTTTGCTCGATCAGGAACTGACATGTCGTCGCTTTATAACTTTAAAAAGATCGAGCCGGTGCCGACGGCCGCGGACTTTATTGACATTGTCTTGTCAAAGACGCAGCGAAAGACGCCCACGGTGATCCGCAAGAACTACAACATTGGCCGTATTCGACAGTTTTATATGCGCAAAGTCAAATTCACCCAAGACAGCTTCGAGGAGAAGTTTAAGAATATTTTGGACGAATTCCCCAAACTGGACGTACGTATATTACGCTGACTAGCTTGCTTGCTATGCTCGATCTGACTGGTGTTGCTTAGGACGTGCATCCATTCTATGCCGATCTCATGAACGTCCTGTACGACAAGGACCATTACAAGCTTGCTCTGGGCCAGATCAACACTGCCCGCCATTTGATTGATCATGTTGCAAAGGACTATGTGCGTCTGCTCAAGTTTGGTGACTCGCTGTACCGCTGCAAGCAATTGAAGCGTGCGGCTTTGGGCAGGTAAGGGTGTCTGAAAGGGGAGCCGGGGCTGCGGGTTAACAGGAAGCGTAATAGAATGGCAACGATTATGAAGCGACAAAAGGACAGCTTAGCATACTTGGAGCAAGTACGACAGCATTTATCGCGTCTTCCATCGATCGATCCCAACACCCGCACGCTGCTCATCTGCGGCTACCCCAACGTTGGCAAGTCCAGCTTCATCAACAAAATCACGCGTGCCGACGTCGATGTCCAGCCCTACGCCTTCACCACCAAATCGCTGTTTGTCGGCCACATGGACTACAAGTATATGCGATGGCAGGTGATTGACACGCCCGGTATTCTGGACCATCCCCTGGAGGACCGCAACACCATCGAAATGCAGTCCATCACCGCCATGGCCCATTTGAGATCGTGCATCATGTACTTTATGGATCTGTCCGAGCAGTGCGGCTACAGCGTTGAGGATCAGGTAACTGCCCGAGAAGTATATGTGGTTGGGCACTCAGTATTAATGCGTACATTGGTTGTAGGTCAAGCTTTTCCACAACATCAAGCCATTGTTCGCCAACAAGCCCATCTGCCTTGTCATCAACAAGATCGATCAGGTCAAGCCCGAGGATCTGCCTGCCGAACAGCGCGCATGGATCGAAGAGATCATGAACCAGGAGAATGCCACTGTGATGACCATGTCGTGCTACTCCGAAGAGGGTGTGATGAACGTGCGTAACAATGCATGCGACAAGCTGCTGGCGGCTCGTGTTGAAATGAAGATGGCCAGTAACAAGATCAACGACGTCATCAACAAGATCCATCTTGCCATGCCTACTGCCAGAGATACCGTGGCGCGTCTGCCGAATATTCCTGATGGCGCGCTCAGCAAGACCAAGTACGACGCCAACGATCCAAACCGACCCAAGCTGGAGAAGGATCTGGAGATCGAGGCGGGCGGTGCCGGCGTGTACAGCGTCGACGTCAAGAAGAAGTACTTGCTGGCCGACGAAGACTGGAAGTACGACGCCATTCCCGAGTTCTGGGAAGGTCACAATGTGGCCGACTTTTTCGATCCCGAAATCGAAGAGAAGCTGGATGCTCTCGAGCGCGAGGAGGAGCGTCTCGAGAAGGAAGGCTTCTACGATACAAACGATCCTATTGTAAGTGGAGTACGGGTTGACAAAACCGACAGTGTATGCTCACAGGTTGCGATGTGTAGATGGATTCGGACGACGAAGAGCTGCGAAGCACAGCCGACGCCATTCGGGAGCGCAAGAAGCTTATCGTACAGAAGCACCGGGCAGACCACGGCAGAAACAGGATTGTGGCACCCAAGAAGGCACTTGCCAAGGTAGGCTGCATAATGTATCAATGGCAACAGTGTTACTAACGTACCGACAATATAGTATTCTACTGTGGAAGAGATGAACGAGCATCTGAGCAAAATGGGCATCGATGCCGAGGCTGCAGTGGAGCGCACAAAGAACAACGCTGCGGGTCGCAAGCGCACGCGCAACGAGGCCATTGCCGACGAGGCGGTCAAGGAGGCCGACGCCGATATCCGAGACGAGGTGGCTGCTCGCGAGATGGGCAACCTTGGCTTCCGCAACGTCAAGCAGAAGAAGGAGGCCGACAAGCAAAAGAAGCTTGTGCAGGTGCAGAACAACAAGATGGGCAAGCGTGGCGAGTCGGATCGATCGATTCAGACCAAGATGCCCAAGCACTTGTTCAGCGGCAAGACGTCGATGGGCTCGCGCGACCGACGATAAACCACCCTTCTCCATTCCCCGTTTCTCTTTGTCTCTCTCTCTCTTTTTTGTCTGTATTACACTCTCTGTCCTTTCTTTCTCTCTCTGCATCACCACATAATATAACTATATACGCATGTTTCTTCTCTGTAAACAAAAACCAACAAAATGTTTAATATTAAAAAGTATTTACGTGGATAAATTAGAGGGAAGTAGTAGGGTGCGGCTGTCATTAGTCCTTGCGCTTGTAGAAGCGTCTCCACTTGTCATCGATCTTCTCGATGTAGTAGACGCCCGACGCAATGTGGTCCAGGCTGCCCGACGGGTTGTAGTCGCAGGCGTTGTGCGTGGACTCACGGATCTTCATCGCCTAATAGAGCAACGGGGTGAGTGATTTAAGCTCGCTTGCAACTCGTGCACATGTGAACTTTAAGCGTCGCACAAAACACTTACTTCTGCGAACTCCTCCGGCTTGGAGTGCGTGCGAGCATCAAGACGCTCACGCAAGCTAAGCGTCTGTTTGATATCACTGGTGCTGCCGTTGATACGGAAGGACACCATGGAAGCGGCCAAGCCAGAGCCGTACGAGTAGAGCAACACACGCTTGCCCTGAAGGGTTTCTGAGTCGACTTCGGAAACAAGCGATGCAAGACCGGCCCAGACGGCGGCTGTGTACATGTTGCCGATTTGCTTTGGCACAAATGCAGCGGGGCCAACCTTCTGCGCATAGCCCGCCTTGGAGAGCGCCACACATGCCTTTTCCAGATCACGGTTCTCCAGCGATTGGCCGTACGTCAGCTCACCAAAAGGCTGGATGGCAGCGTACTTGTCGTTCTCGCGGTCGCGCAGGTAATCGTTGTATGACTATGGAACGTTGGGTTGGTTACACATGCAATTGTACGCCATGTCAGAAAACTTACTGCACGGGCAAATGACTTGTTGACAAGCTTGGCGTAAGGGGAGTGGCACACCACATAGTCGATGTCATCCATGCTGGGCTTTTCCTTGTTCAAATGCTTGGCCAGACGAGACATGTAGCGGTTGTAGCAGGTGTCGAAGGCGCGAAGGTAGCACACGTTTGAGAACTTGCCATCCACAACGGGATATTCGGAGTGCATATCAGGCTTGTAAAAGTCGTAGGCATGCTCCATGTGAGTGCTACGAAGACCTGTCGACCGATAGATGAGTTTCCGCACAACCTTTCTCAACCGCCCCTGCCCACAGCAAACTTACCGCGCTCCAGCACGATGGGAGCATTGGGACCAACCAGCATGGCAACGACACCTGCACCAGAAGTAGGGCGAGCGGCGCCAGAGGCATACAGAGCCAAATCGCCGGCAATGACGATGGCCTTGCGACCGTCCCACGACGACGACTCGATCCAGTTAACGGCGTTGGAGAAGGCGCTGAAGCCACCGTAGCAAGCGTTGGTGGTATCGATGCCCTCGATTTCGGTGTTACCATGTTCGGCAAACAGTGTCATCAAAGTGGTCTTGACCGACTTGGACTTATCAATGATGGTTTCGGTGCCAACCTCGAGACGGCCAATGTCATTGTACGAGAGCTTGTACTTCTCCATCAAGGTCTGCACAGCTGTTTCGCCATTGTGAATATTTTTTTATTTCCGCGTGTGATGGGAGTAAACATACCAGTCAGGCAGATCGATTGAATGTCTTCCCGGTCATCAATGAACGCCATCTTTTCTTGACCCAAACCAATCGTGTACTTGCCGGCGCTCACGCCATCAAAGGCCTCCATCTCGCTCTGCTGGACACACTACACACACAGGCAACGGATCGTGTTATCAGTGACAAGCTCAAGTTAGCTTGCGGCTACATACTCTGGATGGAAAGTACATTTCCAAGGCCAAGATGCCAACGTTCTGGGGATAGTGTTCAAAGGTCGATTGAGTCATTGTGGTGGTTGGGAAAGAAGATTGGGAGAAAGAAGGGCTCTTTTATTACGAAAACAAGGGCGGGAAGCGCGTTGTTAAATCGTATCACAAAATAGCGACCAAGGTGACACCATCCAAGGTGACTTAGATCGGAGTATCATCACCTAACGACTCGGGTCTTCTGCAAGGTCGTCCGAATCTTGGCTTGAGGTGCGGTTTGATGCACATTCTCCTAATTCGGCAGATCAAACAGGCACACCATCCACCGCCCGCCGCAATTGGGTATATTCAGAGCTTGACGACGATGCTATCATGCCGCATCGACATTTCATTGTTAGAGATACACACGCTCGCTTTTTGACTCCGTTAAATTGTTTTTTTCTGAGCCTACCAATCGTGATCGGTGCCTTCCGCCTGTCGTGCCCGATCAAAGTCTTCGGTGGGTATCGTACAGTAGTCGTCTGTGTTCGCTGGATCGCGGTAGATGAACAGGTCCTCTGTCGGGTCGTACCCTATCAGCACAACATAGTGCCCTGCACGGACGGTTGCTCAGTGGCCCCGAAAAAACCACACCACCCTTTTTTTTTTTACCAATGTAGTCGTCGTTTGACATTCTGTAAAAGAATTGGCCGCACACGGACGCCATGCAGCCCTTCCGCTCCTATCAGACCCGTTATTGGCGCTCCCGCGTGATCCACTGCGTATCATGCGTTACCTCGCACCGCTGACAACGCAGCAACCGTGCATTGACGAGCGCAATCACGGCAAACTGTCGGTTGAACAGAAACCGCTTGTAGTCGTCAATGGGGAGCTTCCTGCGCGTACCATATATGAAATCAATAATGCAAGCCCCGCTGCATTGCTCCTCTCTTACGCTTACATCCGCACGATATGGACCGAGCAGCTTTTAGCCGACGCAAACAGTTTGTTGACCCGCTTCTCGTCTTCGTCAAACGCAGCCTCGTAGAATTTAATGTCCTGATATTCCTTCCGCGTGCCAAAGACGCTGGTGTAGTACGTGAAATCCGGCTCGTAGTTCCGCAATAGAAATGCAAGGTCGATCGTCCATATGCTCGTCAGCCCTATCTCCTCCGTCAGCCGTTCTATGCTACAATCCATCCCCAGTCCTTTCAGCGTCATGGCGATGCATGCTATCCTAAACATACACATAAGTCCCAGTCAGAGCGGCATATCAAACACACAACCCTTACCCGCAATCCCAGTCGGAATGCTACTTGTACTTTAGATCAATGCAAAAACAGGGTAGCTCATTAAAGACTACGCACCTGCATAAGGTGGGGTATGGAATGTCCTTCAAAGTTACTGTAATTGATCATTTCTTCTGCCGGCTCATCGTTGTTCAACATGGCTGATCATAAAAGACCGGAGACCAAGTAACACTGACTGAAAAAAGCCTATTCGCTTTTGCTGCACAGTCGGATAAACTTTCATTGGCCACGCCGTCTGGCTGTATTCGGCGTTGCCCACCGCATCCTTTGACTTCCTGAATCAGATTGTTCTGGCTGTCTTCGTGTCCGTAACGCGCCCAGCATAACCTGCTCATTTTTTTCCCGAAATAACCTTCGCGTCTCAACGATGGCTTGTGATTATGCTGAACTGTCGTACCAAATGGCTGGGAAACCGCTCTGGTTGCCAAGACTCGAACGGATGGAGGCTTCCGTTCAGATACACGGTAGCCGGTAGAATGGATTACAAACTGCTCAGCTGTGTTTTCAGTTACTATATGGAGAGGTATTGCCAAGCAACGTCGTTGCCAATTGCGAGCGACTGTTCCAATTGTAGCAATAGACGTTTCTACGCAACCAGAGCGCGTTGCACCTGGATGCGACATCTTTTTGTACCACGCAATCTGCTTCGATGCGCAGAGGATGTAGGGTCATTCTAAAAAAAAAAAAATCCACATTTTGATGGCGCAACGCAAAAATACGCCAAGTATACTAGACATATGGAGGTTCGGCGAGGCGATATCAAGTTAGGAGCAGCTATTGGAGTATACATGTAAGCCGCCTGACAAGATGCAATCTTATACCTTGCAAATATCGATGGCGTTCAGGAGGTTAAGCATTAGCTCCTGTTACTTTGATCACAACAGGATTCGGTGTCGAAAACCCATACCTAATAAATGGATCTGTATCAAGGGATAGGTGAGAAACCCCATGCAGGGTCAAAGGTATATATAAGACGCTAAGGACGATAATCGATCTATTGTCCCGATCTATCAGTTGAGATTGGGATATTTTATAAAAAAAATATACGTCATTGGTGCTAGAATATGATCGAAGTGTATATCGCAATAGCTGTCTACGTACCGATTTCGTTCCCGGTGAAGTCAGATGGCTTGGTCAATGCATCAGTGCGTGTGCACGACCCCTTGACGCACGACACACAATGAAATGATGTGGGGGATGTATGAAGCGATTACGCTTCAAACTTGATATATACAGCTGTTGGAAACTATCGGAGAATAGACAATTACTCGTCTGAAACGTAAGATCTTTTAGTCCCATATATGTATCTTGCTGTTTTTGACCATAGCTTTCTCCCGGTTAGGAAACAAGAGTTTACAGGTATATACATCAAAAGATCCATAAAAACGGTAGATCCATGAAAATGACTTTCTTTGTGGTGCCAGATAAGCCATCTACAACCAAAGTACGTACAAGGCAATTCCGCATCTACCATGGATATGCCTATGTATCCAAACACGCAGCGATTTGTTGTAAAGTAGCTTTGGTCTTCAAGATATCCGAATTAGCCGCCGACTTGAGATCTTCCTCCATACAGCTGTTCAATGCTTCCTTATACTCATGTAAAACTTCGTCCTCCGGCTGAGATAGCAACGATGCCATCTCCACCATTCCTTCATCGTCCAACTCAAAGCTGTCTTCTTTGAGCCCAATCTCCACTGGGGATCGCGCACCAACATCGTCACTTTCGATAAACAAGCGCAGCGTTGTCTGCACTAGTGCACCATGCATTTTATCCGTCCGTTCGACCCAACGCTTATTGAACAAGGAGAAATTAGTTGTGGTACTTGTGGATGAACACTATGTTATACCTTCAATGCTAGAACTGTTTTTAGAAGCTTGGAAAACTGGGGATATGTTCCGGGGAACAATGAAATGGTACATTCGGCTGCAGGGTAGTGAATGTACTTGCCATTAATTTCCTTGGTACCTTCGATAACAAGTGTTCTGCCATGCCACATTGTAGTTAATGGGTCGAAATAGCTGTTTAACGACGGATGCGGAAGTTGGGTCTTGGTGACAACACTGGATGATTCGCGCAGCTTCTTGTTCTTGCTTCGAGTGACTTTGACATCGCTGCTGCTTGTATGGCTGGGCTTGTCTTCCCCTGCTACCACATCATCCCCGGTTTCTGTTTTGCGTATAGCAAAATCAGTCCGGTGAATTGGTAATTTTGCAATGTCAGACGATATCAACGTGTTAAATGCTTTGACAGATGTTGATCCACACTCAGATCTATGTAACACGAAGGTTACTTTAGCTTGTAATGATCAGCATTGAAAATACGAGTCAACCTACCGCTTTATATCAAATTCTTGCATTTGCAGGAAGGCATGGTCGAACAGAGGAGTGTAAACAAACTGCCGCCACCAACCTTCCTGATTCACACGTTCCATCTTTCTTGATTTCCATAGTAGTAGCCTAAGGATCTACCTGTATTAGTATACGATTGCATGACTTCCAACTTCAACATACATGTGATGTACTGCAGTACGTAAGTACTCCAAACCATCTGGAAGCTCATGAAATGAAAATAAAAGCTCTCGTAGATCATAAAGTTCTCTGAGGTCCTGGCAGTGGTATATGTACGATATTATGTAGCTTTCGGGAGTGGTAAGTGCGTATGGAAACTTTAACGACCGGATCGAGGTCTGGATTAATGTTTTGTTCCATGACGAGAACTTTTGACAAGTAAGGTCGAGCACACCATCATCACCACTACAAGATCTCCTCATTAGACTTTACCATTAAACTGACCCGTAACAACTTCAACTCACAAGTGATCGACCAGCGATTCGATTTTTTCGTTTTCTGAGCTTAACGTCTTGTACTTCCTCATCCATTCAAGCAACAATGTCTGGCTAGACACTCGAGTGCCTAGGCTTTCGTTACTTTGTTGCGCTATGCTGGTACTGCTGCTGACAATTTGTCTGTCGTTACCGTGATGTTGCATGCTACTGCTACTACTGTCCTGGGCAATATTGCTTCGCTTATGTCGCTTTGCAAGAGACGATGGCGACGCTAAGCTCTTCCGCTTCGAGTGTTGCTCAAACCGATGGCTGATTCGCGTGTTTTCGTTTTCATGTAGGCGTAAGTGCAAACTCGCGCGCGCATGTTCGACGTTCCGAATTGTTGTCTCCTGTCAAGCAATCCCGAATTCAGCAACGCTTTGACTTATTTCCAGTCAATGTACAATGCTTACTTCTTTGATTGCAGTAACCCACGCTTGCCAATCCACGTCGTGATCATTTTTGTTGGCCTGCACAAGAGATAAGTGAGTGATATTGTGGCAAAAGTACTTTAGCTACAAGCAATACCTTGAGACCACTGTCGTTCACCGCGTTGGTGAAATAGGCGAGTATGCTTCGCTTCACATCATCAGCACTGGGGTCCCTGCCAAAATCTGTGGCCAGCAGGTTGTCCTGATTGTCCTTCATGAACCTTGTCAAAGACAGAGAATTGGCGCCGGCATTGACTCGCTCTTGAATGTAGTTTTTGAACATGGAAAATATGCGAGAAGGTTATGTATGGTGAAATAGGCTTGTGCCAGAGATTTGTTTGCAGGAAAATACGGGATCGGCTAAATGCATCCGACCCAGCACTTGTGACGTTGTCACACCAAAACTGGTTTGTACCACGACCCGACCATTCGGAACACTTCTCCGATTAGTTCAAAAGTTACGCTTTGCTTATGGGAGGTAATAGACCTGCTTCTGAAGATATTGGGCATCTCCGTTGCGGCTCGAATGTTTCGTTACACTATTACAAAAGTTTGATGAATTACATGCTTGAAAAAGAACCATAAAGGCGAAAAAAAGCAGGTCAGTGTGGTTAGAGGCGGAAGATACGTAGGGGGAATGGCCACTGCCACAGTTCCATTGAGAGTTTTGCAGGATCACACATTTTATATGTGATTTTCTTGGGGAAAGTGATCGATTCTGGGATGAGTCGAGCGTTGCTTGATGCACCGCTTTGCTCGTTGTCATCTTGCGGGTGGATCAGGTTGTTATCCGGTGCAGAACTCAGAGTAGGGCTGGCCAAGCATGCTCTCACTTATCACGGGTGAGATCAACATCTGAATGCGGGAGGCAGTTTAGTATATACACAACTGGGTTTGACGCTAGGGTCGAGTTCGGGAACTGCGCCAAAGGCTTCCAGCAATTCTTGCATTTGTATCGCTACGAGCGGGACAGGAGATATAATGTCCTCTCCTGACCTCGCTTTGTCCACAAGGGCAGTCTAGTGGATTGTATGTTGGCGGAAGCCAATGTAGTCTCCAGTGGACAAGCCGGTGTCGATCATTTGTTGAAGCTTCCAGGTACAAAATTGGTTCAAGCATACGAATAGGTCGGAGACAACGTACTGATGGGGATGCTTTGGCTCTTGATTTGAATTTTTCATCTCGAGTCCTGTCGATTGCTGCTTGAACTGGATATTTTGGCGGTATTTTTCTACGATTATATTCGTAAAACCTTTTCACTTTTTTTTACTACAGTAAACCCCCGCTTTTCCTCTCCCTCGGTTTTTTCCCTGGTTTAGCTATGCCGTTCGCTCGATCTTAGTGTTAATTTTCCCATCCTCTGTTTGTCCCCAGCTTATTCTGAGGAAAAAAATCGGGGGATGAATAAAACTATGTCTAAATGCCATAAGTATGCTTTGAAAGCGTGTATATCCCTTTATTTTCTAATAAAAAAATGATGTATTGTACGACTGTGTCGTATGAGTGTTGTATTCCCGACATACACTATCATCCATGGTTACATGCTTTTCCTTCTTTATGCTACATCCGCTGTCATTACGACATCAACAACTGTACAGTTATCGATTGCCTTATTTGCTCTTATGTGCAACCTTGATTCGGGTTTACCGATTGTAAGGCAACTCCTTTAACTTGGTTCCATATGTTCTTCAGCTCCTTCATCTATAAGGCAAGATCATATGAAAGTCGGCAATAACATGGATCACAGGCTTATTAGATAAAGCATTCGCCTTCTTCGTCCCGAACTCATCAACAGTATAAATAGAGAGCAGTTTTCCTCAATAAAACATAATCTTATTTTGGTCTCGTCATTCGAAAGCCTTTTCTCGTTTAAGCGATACCACAATGAGCGCGCCTAAATAGACCATCACGAATGCTACGCAAGGCATCTGCTGTTGGGGCTTGTCCTGGATCATCGAGAATTTCAATCACCGTTTCGATTAGGCTTAGTTATTTCACGTAAACTCTGTAGGGCGATTGGTACTTCAATCCTAACGGTGTACCTCAAAATATGGTATCGGCCGCCATTATGACAGCATCAGTAATCTTCCATAGCACTTATCGGCACATATATCGTGCCTCGATCCAAATGATTATTCAGGAGCAATTATGTTGTGAATTAGATTAGCTGAGACAATGAATCGACCGTATTCAGTAGCTTATTATTACTTGTCTTTCACCGTTATTAAACGATCTCTGAAGCTAAAAATGGCCACTTTACGTGCCATATTAGGCAGGGACCAAAAAAACAATAACAGATTACCATTGCTTGTGATCTGCTACTGTGCCTTATACAATGTAATATGGTACAGCATCATTCTTTCCAACTTAAACGTACAGTACCTTACCTATGTAGATCCCATTCATCGATAAATGTAGCAGCAAACATGTAAATAAATGCACGCATATAAAGAAGTGAACAGTGCTTAGACCATTACCACTACCAGGGCATACCACTGTGTAACTCCCGTTATTTCCTCAACCCCGCTTTTTCCGCACTTTTGGGAGTTCCATCCGCGTAGTATTATAGTTACGAGCGCGTCACCGACTGAATGAGCCCCTACGCTGCGCTTCGGGTCATTCGCGGTGAGCCGGCTCTTCACCTAAACCATTATGCCAGACTTCTCACCTGTCTCGCTTCGCTCGACTGATTGAGCCCCTACGCTGCGCTCCGGGTCAATCAACAGCGAGCCGAGTCTGCCACCCTAAACCTATGATTACAACATTATATATTACTTTACCTATGCTATTATATGCTAAACCCTAAGCATTCTATTCTATTGGTCAACGAAAGAAGGACATAAACTCACAGTTGAACACCATAAAGCTGTTTTCCCTTAATCAGAAACACACTCGTAACTTTCAAATATGCCAGCGAGTCTGTCAACTTGCTGCTCAGCAGTATCGATAAGTTATATTTGTGCGAAACTGGGAGGTGCATTCCCTTCGGGTAGCAACGGACCAATAGAACTATACGCTCCGCCTTGAATGCGGAACGCATATGCACCACCTTGAGCATTGGTGTATCTATGATCAATGGTGGCACCAAGAGAAGCAAATACAAAGGCGAAATTGTACTTGCGAATGGCCCCACAAAAGTTCTTACTGTGACGATCTGAGCCATTGAGCAAGTTTAGCAGTGGTTGAGGTGGGGCAGGAACAGGGGGAGGTCGATAATCCCACTACAGCAGCAGATTTGAAAAGCATCACCGTCTGCGCTGTATGTGCTATGGCTCTCCCAGGGCCAAACATGCGCACCACATGCATCACATTGCGCATCCATAGCTTGCAACACATGTCTTTGGTGATTCGGTGTATCCTCATCATCGACAACGCCGGCAACCGCAAATTGACTGTGGTACGCAACCGGTAGTCGAGGTCCATTTTGGAGGACGGCCTCTACCACGACCTCCACGTCCACATCCACGCGCTGATTCTTGTCGAGGAGGGCGTCCAGGGCCTGCACGGTGAGTACGTGGTCTACCTCTTGCATTACCACGTTGAATGTCAAGAACGATCTGACCGATGAAATTATGATTCTGGTTCCCCATTAGGCTTTGAATTTTGAAATGCGATTGAGGTCTTACATTGTCAGCTACGACAATTTGCTCCGAGACCTCGGCAGCGGTACTTTCAGGAACATTGTTGTTTTCACTCATAGTAGGAATAGTATATGAAGCCTTTGGTGAAAAAGTTAAAAAAAGAATCAGGCAACAGCATTTGACGTTCAATAATTTCGGGCTATTTTTCTGGAGTTTACTATTATATTATAGACTTCCTTTTCATTGTGTAACTTTAAAACAAGTATAAGTAGCGAGGAATCGCATAGTAAATAAAGCAGTCAATACACACATACAATTTGAAAACATCCTCAAGCAAAAGTCTTGATATGTATTCTTTGATCTAAACAAGCCAAAAGCGCTGTGATCTACATATTTGTTAACTCACAAACCTAAATCTCTTTTTTAAACCCTTTATTACTTTTCTTCGCGAGCTATCGTTCACAAAGACACACTAATCCACAACAACGTAGAGGGTCAATTTCTGCGAAGGCACACCCTCACCCGACGCCGCTTCACCTTTCATTATAAAATTTGACTTGACATACCAAATCGATCCGTGAGAATTCAATAAAGCAGTAATCAAATACGGTATGCCAAATCGGCACATGAGAATTCATTAAAGCAGTATTCAAGTCGACAGCGTTTGAATTTGCCGCAAGTGGAAAATAAATAAGAATATATTGCACACCACTCCATCTGAATTCCGTGCTAGGAACCAATGTAGGTCCATCTATATAGTATCTCATGTGATATTCAACAATTAGAAGAGGCAGGTAAGTGACGAGACTCAAGTAATGACTGATTTATTTCGTATGTTGAATCATCACTTAAATAATAAAAGCTTACTCTCGAGGGTTTGGATCATTGACATGGTTGTAAGGCACATGAACCGCTGTGGTAACCAGGGTTATGTGGGTTTCACTAAGATAGGCAAGGTTATTACGATGAACGCATGTCAAGACAGGGATGTGGCTGTAGATCGGAAAATTAAAGTAACCCGTTGTCAATAAGCAAACAAGGGTAAATGATGCATAAGCCAAAATCATGTAGTGGATACAACATCTCAATGTGAGGTAAGTCAATATTGTTGAGTATTACTGGATATACATATATAAATAAGGGGAGTTGTTAAATCAAGAGAGAGAATAATAAAATATAATAAGTGTGAAAGACAAATATGTCAACGAGACTCAAAAAGGTATGGTGCATACCCTCTTAAATAGACATTTTTGAGAAGTGGTGCATCGTAAACATTTTAAATCCCGTTTCTAAAAATGGTAAGGTGAAACCAGATGGTCATATAATTTGAATACGTTTTGTGTGTGACTGTATAACTGTCCTGGAATCGTCCATGCGTCATCATGTTACCATGTGCCTTTCTGGTGAACCGTAGCATGCCCGCGTATTCGCAGTTCCAAGTGCTGTACGTCAACATTGCGGGACAACAGCTTTCAGGGTGGATTGTTACCAAGAGGTAGTAACATATGGCTGTCCTGGAATCGTGTGTGCGCCAGCATGTTGCCATGCGCCTTTATGGTGAGCCGTAGCATGTCCGCGTATTCGCAGTTCCCGATGTTAATGGCTGGTCGACAAATCAAGCGAAGATAAGTGGGAGCGCTAGGTTTTTTTAAATATACACATTCTAATTACGTGTTGTAGTGGGCATAGCACTTTGGGACAACGGCTTTCAGGGTGGATTGTTACCGAGAGGTAGCAATGTATATAACTGTCCTGGAATCGTGCGTGCGCCAGCATGTTGCCATGCGCCTTTATGGTGAGCCGTAGCATGTCCGCGTATTCGCAGTCCCTAGTGCTATGCGTCAACATCGCGGAACAAACGGCTTTCAGGGTGGATTGTTACCGAGAGGTAGCAATGTGTATAACTGTCCTGGAATCGTGCGTGCGCCAGCATGTTGCCATGCGCCTTTATGGTGAGCCGTAGCATGTCCGCGTATTCGCAGTTCCCGATGTTTAAGGCTGATTGATGAGTCAAACAAAGATAAGTAGGAGTGCTAGTTTTTAAGCCCTACATATTCTAATCATGTATTGTAGTGGGCATAGAACTTTGAATCGACGGTGTCAGGGTGGATTAGTACTGAGAGATAGCAATGTATTAACTGTTTCCAGAATCATGTATGCACCATCATGTTGCCATGAAACCTTTGTATTCGTAATAACCTTAGCTAAAAAAATAAAGTAGCCCTGCACGATCGTGCACTTAGTATTTGCATCGCGCGCGTTATTATGAACGAAGCATACTTCCGAGCCGCCCCAGTATGGACACTGACTGTAAACTGCAAACGTATTTTACATACACAAATGGATAGCAGTTTATATAAAGAACAAATCGCATACTCAACGTATCTTTACCACGTACCTCGATCTGAAAAGATCAAATAGAAGTTATTCAGTTTCTATAGATACGTGCTTCTTGGTCGGTGATCACAGAAAAGAAACTGATATGGAACAATCGGCAAGCCTCAATGGTCTCCACACATTTGGTCAACACTACATCGTTGTCGGCCGTGCTAAATTATAAGTGTCCTGCACATGGATCCCTTGGTGCATACAAATGTATGAAAACCCCACGGATAAGTTGATAGCGGTATCGCAAATTTGATTAGCCGTTCCGCGACGGAATCAAAGGAATTTTCAGGTTGTTCATGGCATTGTGTTATTCTACTTTATAGTTAGAGAAAGTGCACACCAGTAAACAAACAGTAGATCGGCATTAAAATTGTATAAAACTTGACGTGCCTATTATCCGTATCCGTTCCCATAGATGGCGTATCCTCCGATACTGGAGAATAGAAATGGGGTAGCAAAGCATACTAGATAAAAGTCGCCTGCACATCCTGCATCCAGTGAGCACAGTGACGGTCTTGCCACCTCCATTCGACACATTCTCTTGCAGAAAGTAGCCAGGAACACAAAGACAGCAGCATTCAGATTCCGCATAGCTACGCTTTTCCGAAAGGTTCGAGCCCGTCATCTCTATACTCTTTTTTCCCGGAATGCACTCCCAGTCAGCAGTACGACATCCTCGCATACCAGAGCAGCAATCGGTTGGACAGACATTGCCTCCGGTACCGGTTGGCATTGATTTCAACAACACCGCTCAGCCGCCACCTGGTGCCATGGCAAACGGAACCTGTGTCCAAGTACAAAAATACAAAGTCATTGTGCACAACTTTATCGCCGAAGGTGATTGCGCCAGAATAGGGTGGGATTGTAGAGACTCAATTGACGTTGTTTCAATTAGGCGGATTTGCGCATGTCTACCTGGCACGGATCGAGGGCAAATCCGGTTATGTCGTCCTGAAGCGGGTGGCGGTACCAGACAACGAAAGGCTCAGGACAGTCGAAAAGGAAATTGCTTTCATGGTACGGGGAAAGCAGGCATGATCATGCTGGTGTCTCACGTTTTTGTGGATAGAGGAGGCTGGGAGACCACAAGAATATTACACGCTATTATGCCTCGCGGATTGATCCGCTTCCGTCGGGTGGCTTCGAGGCGCTGATCCTGATAGAGTACTGCCCAGGTAGGTGCTTTGCCAACAGAATATCGGCTGCAGACAAGGCTGACAGGTTCAAATAGGCGGTGGTGTGATTGATCTGATGAATCGTCGTCTGCAACAGCGTTTGACTGAACCAGAAGTGCTAAAGATATTCAGCGACGTTTGCGAGGTACATGTCACACTATGTCTCAAGATGATGGCAACGACCACTAACGAGATGAAACGCTGTAACAGGCGCTGGCATATATGCACTATTGCAATCCCCCGGTGCTGCACAGGGATCTGAAGGTAACGACATCCGTGACATTTATGCAGCAGTTGAGCTGAACTGCATGTAGGTGGAAAACATCCTGATCCTATCACAAGACCACTACAAACTCTGCGACTTTGGATCAGCTGCATTATCGAAAGGCAGCTACGTTCCGACCAACCTGCAGGAGATCCAAAAAATTGAGGATGATATCCAGCGGCATACGACGCTGCAGTATCGTGCACCGGAAATGATCGACATATACCAGCGAAAGCCAATCAATGAAAAGGGCGATATCTGGGTTGGTGCAGCAAGTTAAGCACGGTGCACCTGGTTACTGACGCTCTTGGATAGGCTATGGGTGTCCTTTTGTACAAATTATGCTACTATACCACCCCGTTCGAGGAGCAGGGCCAGCTTGCCATACTGAACGCACGATACTCGATCCCCACCCACCCTCACTTTTCGGAAGGTCTGAGACGCCTTATTGTGTCGATGCTTCAGGAGAATCAGAACCAACGCCCGAACATATATCAAGTGCTGAAAGCTGTCTGCCAGCTGCGCGGGGTCGAATGCCCTATACGAAATGTACAGTAATGACTACGTAAACGATGGCCTTGCAGTGCTAACAAACGTGCGTATAGATTTATTCCGAACAGCCACCGCAAGCACAGCCTGCGCCCAAAGCGAGATCGCAACACGAAAGTCCAACCGCCATTTTCGAGAGACTTCCGACACCACCGCAACAGATGCCTGAGATTGTTCCTATGCGACGTGGTCGTCCTGTCCGACACGCCAAAACCGATTCACTGACGGAAAAGACGTTTGATCCGTTCGATCCAGCTCATATCAGCAATACCACAACTGCAGCCACACCATCATCGTCTGATCTGGACGATGCCTTTGCGCTGAACGAGCAGAATCTACGCGCTGTTGCGGAAGACGAGAAAAAAGTACGAAATAGCATGACATTTGAGTCTGATTTCCAGCCAACACGGCCTCGATCCGAAGTCATTGCATCGTCATCGTCAGCATCCTCACCTGAGAGTAGACCGTTATCTAACCAGTCAAGCGGCAAGCCATTTTCATCGAAACTCGCCGACTTTTCATCCAACCAGTTCAGCGGGGGTGGATTGGCATCTCTGCACAAGGCTTCCACAACAGAATCGAATGGAATCTCACCGCAACCATCTTCCCAACGGTTACGTCCTTCACCCCAATCCAACCAATTGAGCGGAGGCACGCCAGAATCGAAAACGCAGATCACGCCCGAAGAAACTCCTACCTTGCGCAACAATGTCTCGTCCGATATCGAAGCCCGCTTGAATGCTTTAAAGATGAGCGTTGAAGGATCGTCGCCGGCTAGCGATCTTTCCGCACCACCCAAACCCTCCCGATCGACCAAGCCCACGCCTCCACCAAAACCAGCACGTTTCCGGATTGCACAGAACAAGCCGGAATCTTCGTCCGCACCTCCTCTGAAGCCGACGCGCAGCACCACAATGGACGTTGCCGATTTTGAAAGCAAGTTTCCAAGCATTGAAGAGTTGTATAAGAACTTTCCGGTTTCAGCGTCAGGGTCGAATAATTCGAATTAATATATTGCCCTCATTTACCGCCTACCTCATCCATTTTCTTTATCAGATAAACATTCTGCTGTTAGACCACTTTACATATCATTAGGCGAGGTTCAAGAGCATCGCTTCCTTCCGCATGATAAGTCTAAGCCAATTTTCTCCACAAAGATGTAGCTCGTCTTGCTCTTTACATTCACAATTGAAATACAAGCTAGCTGGTATTGTTTTGCTACAAGGAATGCGAGTTGAGGATAACGGATTTATATGGTTTTGGTTGGACATGGTGAGCTTTTTGGTGGCTTTTTCATGTGCGGCATTGATCGCTGAAGCAACCACAGTGCTGCACATCTTAAGCAGCTCATCGGAAAATGGCTTATTACTGGGAAAACTGATCAGGCTGCACTGGGCGGAGCGAAGATAATCCTACGAAAAAAAGTAATGGACTATTTTAGTGGGTGGCCAATCGAAGGATGTGTATTTTTGCTGAAATGGGCATAAATATGATGTGCAGAACCTTAATCCTGTGTTACGAAACGTTTCGTGAAGATCGGAATGAAAGGTTCTTTGAAAACATAAATAGATGAAGATTGTGAAACACTGATTATCGATATCGGAGGGAGCACCCCGAAGCAGATGGATTGGCATCGTTTAGACTATCATTTTGCCAACGTAACAGCAAGAATAGATGGCAGCGATTATGATTAAAATTGGATAGTATTTTATTATCAGAATCGAATATAGTATGGCATAGTTTCTATATATCAGTAAATAGGGGCACCAGCAGTAATACAAAGCAACTGAGGCAGAAAGTATAGACTGCCAAAAATGTTGACTGGGACTGACGAAGTTAGTAGAAAATGCATATAGTAGTATTAATCTAAAAATCTACCTTACGATTCTTGGGATAATACGAGTGTAGCATCCATGTCGCCAAGTCTCATGAGCTTGGTGGCAATTGGATTTCGCGAGTTACGTACCTCTGTAGCTTGCGTCTGTGAAGTGAAGTACCGGCCATAGCAAAGCGAATGCTATTATGTAACAAAAGCACGCGTGACAATGGGGCTGAATGTAAGCTTACCGAACGGATAGTCTTATACTTTGGCCGTTAATAATGTTGTGTGAAAAGGAGAACCGACAGTTGTCAAGTAGTGCTGGTGATGCTGCGTTGATGAGAGAATGAATGATTATATAAGGCCGTGTGAAGAAAAAACAAACTTATAGTATAGTCGATGTAGTAATGGTAAAGAAAAGCGAAAGTGATGAAAATGGAGCTGTGCATTGAGCGGTAGATTTTTATACTCATTGAAGTAGCGGTCACCGTAAACTTTTTTAGTGTCCGGCCGATTCAAAGTAAGAGAACTCGATAGTTCCGGTTCCTCAGTCCCTTTCCATTCTGACCTTATAATATCGTAATTTTAGCATAACTATGGAAAATCGCTATACTTACTTGTAGGTTAGATGTCCAGCAACAACGACAACAACAACAACAACATCTCCGAGTTGAAGTATGAGAGCCCGATGTTTCAGACTCTTGCCGATCTGGACTCGCAAATACAACGCCTTGCGGAGGAAAACCGCGAGCTAAGTGCAAGGATGGATGTAATCGAGAATCGCGTCCGTGAGTTGAGCAGAGCTCTTGGCATCAACCCAGTAACCGGTGAGCCTGCAGCCGCTGAAGCAGCAGTCGCTGTATCTGCACCTCGCAGATACACCAAAGACGAGGCTTCGGGCATTCGCGTAAGAGAACAATGAAAGAAAACTTAGTTATCACATATTTATAAAGCATGTTAGAAACATATCCATACAAGGGTGAAACAGTTGGCCGCCCGCGCGGAAGAACCGTTGAGGTTCAACTTTGATTTCGACTTTCGCCGCGGAGTCAACAAGGTGATCAAAGAGGATGTGGTCACCTATGTACGCGAGCAAACGGACGGCCATGTGGATGATCCCAGATACGTCAAGGATGCGTTGCTCGTGTACTTCAACACGTTGAAGCGAGCTTACCGCCTGTCTCTCGCTGCGAACGAGGAAGACTTGCAGTGTAACAGACGCAGAGCAAGCGTGACCGTGGTTTGCATCACTTTCAACCGAGTGCAAAGTAATATGCTGATAACATATATCGTGATGTGTAGAAAGTTGAGGCAGCCGATGCTGACCACAGGACGGCGTTGGAGTCGGGGCATACTTCGGAAGAAGAGAGTGGCCAGGAAGGGGCCGAAAGCAGCAGCAGCACTAGTGTCGCACAAGAAGAACCCAGTGCAGGAAGTGGCCGTGGCAGCCAAAGGAAGAAGCCGCTCGTTATCAAGCATGAAGCTGATGACGACTGCGCTTTGGACTCGGCTATGCTGGAGACTCTGCCTTGGGTTAAAAATTAAAAAAAAACTCTCACCTCCTTTAAACGCCAGTTTTTCGTGCCAAAGCAACTTTATTTTTCAAATCGTTATTCGTTTCGGCAACGGAATTACGACCATCGAAGTCGTGGCAGGATCTGCTTGTGCACCATGTGGAACCACCGCCACCTGGGAATGGATTCGGTGGACAGGAATTATGCACGTTTCATCATCTTCCGTGTATTGCCACCGCCACTCCTCAAGGGTCGCTGGCACAAAGCGTTACTCTTCCTTTCAACTGTACCAACAAATGAACGCAAGATAGTGAACAATGGGTCTACGGTTGATGACGACAATGTGCTTGAAAAAGTACATTACTCGCCCTGGGTATGTACGACGTAGCCCTCGCCGCAAGTAGATTACTTGGATGTGTGAGCCACGCGACGACGCTGCTGCTGATCGGTATGTCTGCCCAAAGATCTCGATCGTTCGATACTTCTCAGCGTTTTTGGTAGCATATGCGTGGCCTGCAATATTGCCCCAAGGTGCCAAAACATCTATGCCGTATGTATCACCGTAGTACCGGAGCAAGAGAGTGTGGTGCTCTTCACTGAGCTTCGCAACAACACCATCGCTTATGGAGATCGTAAGAGATGGCGGCGCGGGCTCGGCTCTAGTGATGTTCGCCGTTAGCATGGGATTCAACGAGTGGTCAAGGAATGCCTCATAGTCAAAAGTATTGGGACCAAGCTGTTGAACTCGACGAGTGGGTTGGCCAGCAATACGTAATAGCGTTTCGAGTTGATCGGCATAGTCCGCGAAACGGCCAGCTTGACGTGGAACGAAGTCGGCGGCACCTGTCTTCTCGAGGAAGCGCTTCATGAAGGTAACCTCAAAGCAATCCTTCTGGTTCGTTTCGGCATCTTTCATGAAGCCATTGTATCTTTCAAAACTGAAAAGCCTAGTATCCGGAGATTGGTCCATACAGCTGCAAGATATCCCAGAGATGGAGATGAAGGTGCATATTGAGTTACGGCATCGTCGCCATAGTACCTCGCGCAATTGCTTACGAATTCAGTCAGCTTGTCGTGTGCTTCGCTGATTTCGGCAATGGCAATCCGGGATTTCACTAGCAAGCGGCAGGCATCGACGAAAAGGAGCCAATGTGCATAATGGTCGCACGCCAATACGGTTTTCAGTATGTACGGCGAGTACACCAAAGTCCACGCTCTCTAGTCATCCGCCATCATGAACCCGAACTTTCGCTGTATCTTGCGCTGAAGTGTGGGCATTCCGGAGACAGGATGGTCCGATCCGTCTTCACCTGCATCTCGGTGAGCTATGTACTAATATTTTTTTGTTGTCACGATCTGTTTGTGGCGTTCGCACAAGCTCCTCATTACTCAAAACGAAGATTGGTAGAGGATCAATGTGTACGGTTCTATATTCGATTCGGTATATCTGGATTACGCAGAATACAACTGTAGGCGGTACGTTCAACATCCTCATCGTTGGCTCCATTTATGTGCGATACACACTTACAAACGGATTGTTAACTACTATTTACTTATGGCTCGCAGTTGCAACCACAAGTTAATTGAGGGCTCCGCCTTGCCAACGGAGACATCGTAAAGCACAAGTCAGATCTTGTAGTTTCCAAGCGTACCAAACGACAGCAGCATACTGGTAGGTGAGGACAAGTCAATGATGGCAAATCCAAAGGCCTTCAATGAAGCTTTGGAGAAAAATGCAGCTGTTTGTATGCGAACACTCGACGCGATTGAGCAGAAGTGACTGTATTCAAGTTGATCCAGTTTTTTTTGACGCGGTAACTGTGCTTTGGGCCGGAAACGAACTAGTCGTTACGTCAACAAAGGGAATTGAGGGTAGGGATTTGCACTTTGAAGCTGGCCACACATCTTTTAGCTTGACCATGTAACAGTGCAGACCTCAAAGGGTACTTATAGTCTGGTACGATTTGGATCTGACAGTGTACAAGATTACCTGGAAGGGGAGCCAGTTATGAAGAGTATAAACAATGAGGACTCCTGTATCCAGGAATCATGCTTTATATATACGTCAGATATTAGAGAGTAATAGCCAAGGCGTCTATGATCTACAGTCTACGAATTCATCTATAGCTATACGTAAGCCTAATATCCTTTATCCAACCATACGCCATACGAGTTATCGCATGCTCCGTCTATCAATACGGTATATAGATACTGCATGATGATCATATCGCTCAGGGTTCGTGTTAAATCCGATTAGCAGCTCACAACTATTCATCCCTATGTGGCACTACACCATCCGCTCCTCTATCATGTTGTAAGAAATATGTCGCAAGATTTTCAGGCTGTCACTGGACGATGGACACAGGTCGTCAATCCGAATGAATACCATTTCAGATTGGTTCGAGATGCCACAGGAAGTTGCCGCGTATATACAAAAAAAAGTACACCGGAAATAGAAGAGCATTTCGAATCTTTCGTCGACATTTTGGAAAATCATAATGCTAATCTACAACCAGTCAATTTCTTCGCGAACCCGACAAGCTATCGCATGAAAAAAAGGACATTCTAGTGAATATTGTGGAGACAGAAACGGGTGTGCTGTTTTCCTTTGAACTACCAGAGTACACACTCGAGAGCATCGTCATCCAACGCAACAAAATGGCTAGACCGATCAAAGTTGAGGAAAAGGCTTCCTCTTTTGCGAATGGACAGCACATTCAAAATGAACGTATCAAGCGCGGACAAGAACGGACGGTGAAGGCTCCATATTGCGTCAGTATTGATACAGTCCTCAAAGCCACATACATCGATGGACTTCTCACGTTGAAGTTCAAAAAAAAGTGACGGTGTGGATAATATTCCGTTGCATGTAGGGTAGATATAATCGCATCGTGCCTAATAAAGTAAATGTCATTTTCCAATCACTGTAGTTTTGGCAAATTACAAAGGAAGTTGCACCCTTGAGATCTGCTTTGGGTGCGCGGCTATTGTAGCCATGTGTATGTATAAGTATTTCCCGTTGCTGTACTTTACACGCTGAATTGAAAATACTCATTTTCCTAAGCTATATCATGCTTTTGTCTTCATGTACGATCAAGACACGTAAATCGGCTTCATCACTCCATGGCCCCGTGAAAGCTCAAAGTATTGCGGATATATCGCACCTACCTATTACATGGACTACCTGGTAACACTTGTACCACCAGCCGATGGCTTGATGCCGTTGTATGTTCACGAGGTAGATATTTAATACTGGTTCTTTCCTTCAAGCGTCAAGAGCGTGTGCTAAAGGCAGGCAGGCAGGCAGGTACTTTAGCTCTTAGAACCAGGCGCTGAAACCGGCGCTCTCTTGGTTTTGTTTCATTATGTTGAGATCGGTGAAGATAATGCTGGTCATATCAAGCTTTGAAACATCGGTCTCTTTAAAGTTGGACAAACAGTAAGCCGAAAACTTATGAGTGAATTCAAACTACTTTATTATTATTATGCCAGCGTATGTTTACCATGTCGCTCCTGTCTATGTAATGGCAAAGTAAATGGGTCGCTTACCTGGCAACGTTACGTTGGCATATAGGAAAGCAATCGAGAGCAGTAACCATATAGCACATAGCCTACCTTGTGTTGCTTACATTCAGCTTCGCCATGGATGGACGCTCTTTTTCAGGACCAATTGAAGCTGTATCACAATCCAGTGCGCCGCGCTTTCGTACTTATAGCGGTTGATTGAATCTCAAGCTCGCTTATGGTGTCTTGAGGCTGATCATCGCACAACGCCAATTGATGCTGGCACCAGGTCCACCGGGACCGTTGCTATTAACCATACAAATCCTTGTGCGAAGTACGTCCGCGATATCAGATTCCGCAGTGCCAAGCAAGTACGAGTCCCGCCATGTCTTAATCTAGCACCATTTTGTCTTCTCGTTAATAAACAAAGCCTTATTCTCTATCTTTACTATATCTGTACGATTTGGAGATGTAAAGAAAGTAAACATAAAGTATCGTCATGTCGTTGCTGTCAAAAAACTGATTTTGCATTATCACCCAGCAGTGACTAATCATGCCGCATTCCTCTGAGGGTCGTTACCTATTGCCTGCCATGCATTTCCAAAGCAATTCATGCTAACACTTTTGCGTTTCAATCAAATTACATAATGCTTAATCGTGTGTAAAAATTATGTTTGTACGGTCGAGCCCCTCTGGTTTCGCATCACTTTTAGAAAGATTTGATTTTATATGTACTCTGTAGAACATTTTCTACGAGACAAAGTACGTACGGTATGTATTTTTAGTATTGCCAAAAAAAACGCACCAGTAAGACCGCATTTACTAATTGACAGTAGCTAGATCATCGTGAATAACCGTTAGATGGAGTGTAGTTGCACTCGTACGTTATAAAAGAAGCTATCCTATAAAAACAATGGCACAGAGAACGTCTTGTATGAACAAACCATCTCGGGCACTATAATCGCTAGGATCAAATGTATAATCATCCTGCTACTGCATTATGATTTATCATTTCCATATTAGTATAGCGGTATCAATATCATAGCAAAGCTGCTCCCATGGTATGTACAGGGTTAAAAACAACATAAGCCAGTAGCTTCCCCAGCTGTAAAACATTTGAAGCTGGAAAGCGGAATTACCATAAATGTCTTATCAGATCTTTTCAGCTTACTGGACCCACATGCGCACGTATGCTGTTAAACCATGAACTGTAGTCACTTTTCAATAATAAGATGTGAACCACCAGTTATCGTGCAACAAGTACAAAGGAGAATTTGAATGTACGTAGTCTGGAGAGCACAAAGAGTTTGTATTCCAAAAAAATATGACTTTCGATCAAAACTTGGATGACGGCACAGACAAAAGCGTGGGAGCCAATAAGCGGTCGTACTACTGCTTGATGGGAGATCTCATGCAGCATTTCACCGTTCCAGATTTTCGGAAAAGATATCACCACGATCCATCTATAAAGATCATCCGACCAATTTTATATTCATAAAGGGCAAATATGATAAATTTTTATTACGTCGATGGACCAAATGGACGCTTCAAACTTAAAAGTTACCGAAACTATCATCACAAACCATTACAGATCCATGAGAATTGATGACAAAAAAAGTGATAGCAACGAAAAAATGGATATAGTCAGGTGACTTGATCCTGTGCTTGGCTGTTAGGCGCTAATCATCTCACTTCATACTTACAGGAAATCCGTTTACCCACACATGACTTTGTTGTATTACTGAACAAGCTAACAGGTCCATTTCTTTGGGTTCTGTGATCAGATATCAGGGAACCTAGAATTTGCGTGATAACCCAATGTAAAATAGCTCACAATACACATGATGAAGGCTATGCCGTTTTGGACTGCTGGCGTACCCAGTCTTGATGGCGTGTGTAAAATGTGATTATGATGGGCAAGCAATGGGGAGTAACGACACACACTGTCAAAAACCATGTAACATGGCTAATGTTTTTGGCATATTTCTCTAATACGAGCACAATTAAATAGGATTTTTTTTTTATAGATGTATCCCACAACCGGCATCAGAGGCGTTACGTTGGTCACCATAGCATTTGTAAGTACGTTGGTGTTTTCTACTGAAAGGAAACGTTATTACGTAGCAGTGGTAAGTATGTACTGAAGAGGTTTAGCTATTATCATATGCCCGCTATGAATGGTGAATGCTGCAAGTAAAGACTGAAAGTCAGTAATGGGAGGCTTAGGATAGTATTGATTGGGCTGTTAGTTCATGCATAATGGGTAGTGGCGACTAGTTAATGGCTATCCTAATATATATCATGAACCAGGAATTGCAACGCACGACTTTTTACAGGCAGAAATGGGTTACGAATTGAAACCTTCATAACCATACTTTCAACAATTGAGTTATATCAAATAAGTGGAATGTCATTATAATCTATATTGATGGCCCCTGTCTTCGAGTCAGCTTCTATCAGCGGCATCGTCCCGAAAACTTTATTACCCGTACTCGATACCTTTTTTCCAGCATAATTATCAGACTTATTTTTCAAATGTTTAAACGCAACATCAATGTCTCACCAGTAATATCATTTGTGATATGCTTTGCGCGTGATTCTGAAATAGAAAGGTATATTTTTTGTGTCATACTCACCGTGGCGGTAAAAAAGGTTTGTATTTCTCAATGTACTGTAATACCTTTCAATTTATATAAAAGCCGCTGAAAGGGTTTTCTTATGAGCCACTGAGAAAGCATGGGTTTAATTTACTGTAGTATTCCTAGCTTTTCCACCGATTCTTTTCATTGAACTCGTGTGTGTTGTGTAAGCCCGGGGTACAAACATTCGTTAGAAATATTTATACCTTTCTTTGTGTCACACTTATCGCTTGATTTGGCAGTGTGTGATTACATTAAATGTATAGACTTTTTTTGCTATAGTACATACTTTTTTTGTTGCTCGCAATAGACAAGAGTGGATGGGATTATCATCTAGTGGATGAATGGATTGGGGTTACACAGACTATTGCAGATCTGTTTTTGTTTCACACACTAGGCAATATTCGGCTAGTCCAACAACATAATATGTCCCAGCGTGGTCGTTTTTCCACAAGTTGCTGCTCCCCAAAAACCACGCTACAATCTTCTGGCAAGATCTGAGTCTTTTTTTTTCTAAAAGCCGTTTATTTTTCCTTCTCATCGAAAAACAAATTATTGCGATTCTAGGCTTTCTCCAGTTGAACGGCGCTGAGAAGAAAGAGATGGCACTAGTGAACTGATCTCGTAATAGGTCCAAAAACGGAATCTAACCTCACTTTGTAAAGGTGACGAGAGTAAAAAATATTTACCGAAATTACCTGACCAAAGAATGAGGATGACAATTGACAAGAGAGTGTGTGTCAAGAGACCAAATGACCTTCCCAAGCAACGCTTCTTTTTACCGAATTCAGTAACTGAACACAAAAAGTTCCATCTGACGGGATGGATGGTTCTCTCGTGACACACCAGCACAAGCAAATTACATGATGAAATAAAGATATTTCCCTTTTGCTTGTCACCCTCATGTGAGGTCAAGCAAGACGAGTAAAAACAGAGTTTGGATTCTGGAAACAGTGACCAATTATTGTGATGAAATAAAGCGATTTAGTAGGAAAATAAATGTCAGTTGCACTAGATCAACATCATGATGTCTTAACAGAAAGTCTCAATATTCCCAAATACCTCCGTTTTTCCTTTAACGATGACATGAGATAGAGCGTACAGACCGTCCCGATCTTTCTTTTTTTCCTAAAATTTCTTTTGTGTAATAATGCTATAATTGGAAAGTCAGTTGAAGAAAAATGGAAGTAATGAACATCCCAACGAGCACAGAATTCTTTTAATGCCATATGTGGTAAAATTAGTCTGTTCAGCCCCCGAAGCCATTCACCTGCCCTCCCCATTATTAAGCGCAATGATGAATTTCACTTTCGAAAATATATTGGATCCACATAATTGTTACTTCCAAAAAGACCTTTATTTCCTTTTGGAACAATTCTTACTATTCTGTTTGTGCAAGAGAGTAGAGTGAAAATGCACGCACAAAAAAGTCTACATGGAACGACTGGATTTTTGCATTTTTGCACACCACACTATATTTGTTGTTTTTCAAGGTTGTTCTTGACCTTCTTGCTATCTTTACCCGGCAAAACGGTGGTTTTTCTTTTTCAGGTCTAGTATTTTGTTCCAAATCGTGCTATAGTTCGGGGTATCAGTATTTTTTGACAGCAGTTGTTATGTAAACAAAGAATCATCAGTAAAAAAAAATGATGAATTTGCACCCTTTTGTTTTCTTGACAAATGTTAAAAATGTGTCATATCGCAAAAGAGAATGATTCAAAGATTATCTTTGCTTCTGTTCCCAGGCTCAAATCGTTCGCTTGTTTCGATCGGAAACATAGGTTACCGCGGACGCATGCTCTGGTCCGTGCGGTTTTTCAAATACTTCTTGCATCACCTTTTATTTGGCGCAGACCACTGCAGAGTCGAGGAACCCAAGAAAAAAACTGCTACCCCTATCACTATGCTGTATGCTATAGAAATTAGAAAATTAATCCTTTGCAAACAATTTCGGACATTGTGCAATTGTAATATAGCTACGGAATGATAGGAAAGGGTGGCAAAGGGCTATAATGGACTCGATGTAACACATGTTCACTTTGGTTCAAACTCTAAAAATATGGAGATAGAATACTCAGCCCTGTGTGGTATGCCTGGTTTATACAAAAAATGCGTACCTTGCATGCACCATATGTAGATCTCGGATACTTGCGTATATATGCAACTTAATCTAATGATGAGGAGAAAGGCAGACTGATTCGATCGCATCGCTGTTCCATACCGATAAAGCATAAACGCAAAACTGTCCGTTTTGTCAATTTTTCTTGCCTTTCTGTGCTATTATCTGCGCCTCCAATACCCTAAATGACAAGATCGGGCATGTGAAAATTGCCATATTAAGGTGATTTACATCCTAAATTGTCGTTACGGAACGCAAACCTTTCCTCTCCATCAAAAAAGTGATCTATTGCCCAAAGCGTTGTCATATCTACTTAGTAAAGAAGGAGAAGTGCTTTACTACGGCATTCGGTTTTTCGCTTCTCTCCCATTATTTTTAAAAAAAGGCAAACAAATATGTAAGCCCCCATTGGCTCAGACAAGAAAAAATTATATATATATAAATAAAAAAAAACATACCAGCCATTGGAATACACGTGCTTAGATATAGTAGCACTTTCTCGGTTTGTGGATTATTTGGAGAGAGACTTGGTCCATAACAGGGACCTCGAGAAGTACGAGAAGGTACGGAAACGGCATTTCAATTTGATTGGACATAGAATCTTTCCTGTAGTTCTTTTGGGCTGTACTGGTCTGGAAAACTCATTTTCATCATATTTGGTATAAATCTTTTGCGTATTTTTGTAACCTCTTCTTCTTGCTTTCTTCCTCTTTTCTTTTTGATAACTTTTATTTTATTATTATGAATAGTAGCCCGCAGCAGCCAACACTGCCGCCAATTTCGCACCTGTTGCACCCACCGTCCCCGCCGTCCCATTCGCAACAAAACGAAGGAGCTCCGAACTTAAACTTGTCGCCCGCCTCTCCAGTCTCGCCGCGACCATCTCCACTATCGCACTCATATCCTTCGTTCAGTCAAAAGCCGGATTTCAACTACTTGTCGCCAGGCCCGCCGCAAATCGACTGTCGAAACTATTCCAACCATCGACAGCACCCACCCTCACCTCTTTCTCCTTCGCCACAGCCAGCATTGCCTGTTCCATCTTCGTCTTCGCCCACAGCCCTTCCGCCACTCCAAGGAAATGATCCTCCACGGCCCCTGAGGACATATCAGCAACCATCGTTTCAGCCTTCAAAATTCTCTACATGGAGCAATAACTACCCTTCAACAACCACTCATATCCCTTCACCAACATCATCCAATTCCTCGATTCATCCGTCATCTACCCCACCTCCTCCTCCTGAACCTGAACTATCTCATTCAAGGACAGTTTCTTCTTCATCATCAACGTCAACAGCAAGTGCGACAACACCTGCGCCACCACAGCAGCCCGAAAAACCGCCACCTCCTCCTTCAACGCAAATCTTGTTTACTGCATCTGGTGAGCCGATCCTGAAACGTCGCCGAGGTCGACCACCCAATATGCGTGAGCCAGCTTGGCAAGGTGGCTGGACATTCCTGACACCTACAGTATGGAGCGTAAATACGCCACCTAGTCAGCATGATGACAATAACACGACAGTAACAAGTACAGTTACGTCTAGCAACAACGACGTCATGGATGGATCCATGGCAGCGTTTACAAGTTCAGATATGGATACCGTACTACAAATGCCCAAAAAGAAACGCGGAAGAAAGCCAAAGACACATATTGCTGGTAACTCTTGCTTTGTGTGGAAGGAATTGTCAGCAACGCGGTCAAGTCGGTCAACTGCTAAAGCCACGGCGACGGCGGCCGCAAATCGTCGAGCCGCGGCAGCAACAGCAGCAGCGGCCGTTCATGCGGAAAAAAGTAAATCACCTTCACCAGAAGCAATGTCTATATCTGACGAGAAGGAAAAATCGCCATAAATGTTATCATATACCACATTTCTTTGCATTGTTCATCATATATAACAAACACTTTCCATTCCTTGCAAGTCTTTTTTTTGTATAATGTATACTGTTTCTCTTCAGCCTGTGCATCTTGTCTCTCTCTCTCACCATTTATATGCTTGTCGTAGTAGTATTGTGTATCTCCCACCCACCCAGCCTATGTATATCATCTCTCTCCCTCGCTATATATCTCTCATCTTGTATTCTTATATAAAAACATGCAACCATTTTTGACACAAAGCGTAATTGCGGTGGTTTCGCCCTGAATCTGTACCTGATTGGGTGTCTGAATGTACCAGGCACTTGCAGGCTTTTCTCGTACAGAAAAAAAAAAGAAACTTAGTAAAAGATCATGTTGCGTCAAGCGATTCGCCATTTCTCTTCTCAAGCGACAGTTCCTCTTTCATTCACAAAGTTCCCGGCAGCACAGCCTTCTCGGAATGCGCCACTCATTGTCTGCCATGGACTTTTCGGCTCAAAGCAAAATTGGCGATCGCTCGGCAAGAGCATGAGTCAGCGTCTTGATCGAGATGTCTATACTCTTGTAAGCTTCGCGCTCTCCTATTTCATAAACGACCAAAAAAGTACCTCGAATGCTAATAATGCTGGTTAAAAAGGACATGCGTAACCATGGTGAAAGTCCTCATGCTTCAGTTCACACATATGATGCCATGGCCCAAGATCTTGCTGGTTTTATGAACGAGCATAATTTGCAGGAGCCTATTCTACTTGGACATTCCATGTAAGTTTCTTCGTTAAATATTGATTACGGCAAGGGAAAAAGGGGGGCGAGAGAGAGATATACATGGACTAAACATTGATGCATAGGGGCGGTAAGGTCGTTATGACGACTGCATTGCAGAATCCGTCAGTTGTCAAGAAACTTGTCGTGGTGGATATTGCTCCGTTCTCCCTGCCTCTGTCCAACGATTTTGCTGCGTACATCGATGCAATGCGCAAGATCGATGCAGCTAATCTTAAAAAGCAGAGCGATGCAGACAAGATGTTGCAAGAATATGAATCGGATGTCGGTGTCAGAATGTTCTTGTTGACGAACCTAAAGCGGCAAAGCGATGGAGTTTATCGGTTCCGTATCCCTTACGATATCCTTGGAAAGGCACTAGGCAACATGGGCGACTTTAGCCAATGGGCCTCCCAACAGTGCTACGATAAACCCACGCTCTTTGTTGCTGGAGGGAAAAGCGGCTATTGCAAGCCTTTGGCCAAATACCCAGATCAACTCAAGGCCATGTTCCCCGATTCTCGGGTAGAAGTAATTGACGATGCTGGTCATTGGGGTAAACTATCGTTGGACACATTGTAGGGGGTTCGTTTTTTTTTTGACTCATAACCATTCTAATAGTGCATGCCGAGAAACCAGATGCCTTCCTTAAACGCGTGATAGAATTTGTTGGCACGAAGGACTAGATTTTTTTTTTTACATAGAGAAGAAGTTGGTCAGCCGGTTGGCCCTTCCTATACACATACATGTAACACGAGCGATCTGCATACTATGCATTTTATACTTTGGGTGCAGGGTACATGATCTGTGACAACTTTGTATTGAATTTGGCATAGAATAATTCTTAGAAGCCTCACAAAAAGCACATACTCGTCAAAAAAAAAAAGAGTTTCATCTGCGTACTCTTTCTCCTTTCCATCCCCACGAACTTTGTTGGAAGCTCACTCCTCACTTTTTTTCATACCTCGAGTCAAGAGACCGTAATTGTTTCGAGGAGTACTCACTGATTTTGTGCCCGATTATACTTTAGGCGTCAATTTCGATATGCAGGAGGTACGTGTAATGCGATATGATTCGGCACACTCTCGTGAGAAAGCGATGGGAAGCTCTCCGATGAAAAAAGTGGGATATTTTATTTAGCGAGTAATGCAGGGACAATATTAGACAACTAGTTCTTGACGAAGGAGAGGCAGAGCAGGTGAGCGGTATGGGAACGAGAACGGGGAGACTAGAGTTTTCTTTTTTAATTTCGGGAAAATGAAGAGCATGTTGGCGGGTAACGGGAAGTTGTATGTTGCCGTGGCAGCATGGTTGGTATGGGCCGGTTGACCGCGTCGATCACAGCCTGCGGATTGACGGGACATGTTTTGTGTGCCAGCAGAACCGTCTTTAGATCGATCAGCTGCTCGCGCAGAGCATTGGTCTGTACCTGCAGCTGCTCGTTGTCTGTGGTCAAGTATTCGACCTTGGCTTGCAGGTTCTGGAGCCATTGCTTTTTGCGCTGTCGACATTTCAAGGCCGCTAAATTTTCATGAGCATGTGATTCTCGAAACAAAAACAAAATAAAACAGTAAACACCGGGCTAACCTTGTCGGTTTCTCTCTAAAAAGTTTCTGCGTTTCTCATTGTCGTCCATATTGGATTGCGCCCGTCGTTTCGCTGCAGGTCGCTCGTGAATAATGTCGGCGGTCGGGGCGGTGTAGGTACGTTTCACAAACGGACTTTGGTCATTGTATCTGCGTGCACGGTTCACAGAGTCATTGCTATATCCTTTTTTTTTATCGTGTGTCATTATCATGGTCTCGAACCCTCTCGCTCTCGTTTATTTGTACTACCTGTTATACGCTTATTGTCGGCTGGTCCGAGAAGCATCGAAGGAGACAGGGGCCCAGCCCGTAATGAATCCCACATCGTCAGGTCTTTGCGAAACATGCGGTTGTGGCTGGGACTCTCGAGCGATGCCACGGGTGGGAGCACCGGCTTGGAGAAGCTCTGCTCGAAGGGATTCGGCTCTTCTTCGAGCTTGGTTGTGCGTGGCAGCGTAGCGTACGTTGGCGGTAAGGAGGACGGCGACCCCGAGGAGGACGAGGAGCTGGTAAGTGAAGGACATTCTATTAAAAAAATGTCAGCCGATGTACTTCCCCTCGCTCCAGTGCGGGCGTGGACATACGATTGTGGGTGGACCCGATTGTGCTTGTTGTCAGCATTGCATTCGACGATGGCGCGTTGGTGTCAAACAGGCTGGCAGTGTTGGCGGTGTTTGCAGAGGCGGCTATCATGGAAAAGTGATGAGAGGAGGAAAGAAGAAAGAGAGTTTGACTTCCGAAGCGAGTTTGTTATATAAAAAAAAGCAAAGGAAAACGGGGTTGACAAAAAACGAATCCCATGTGGCATTCAGTACGCTTGCTTCGTCATTATATTTCCGTGGGCTGCCTCTCCCTTATGTCTGCTCCTACATGTTCAATGCAGACACGCTAGATACCTTTTGCTTTCGCTGGCCAGCTGCCAATTGCTTTGTGCTGGTGCGAGTCTTGCACCAATCCATCGCCCTGCTGCCTCTCAGGTCGCGTCGTGCCTTTCTGTACTTCCACAATGCACCGTTGCCGCACCAGCCAACCTTCCTCACCGTCGTCCGCAAGCCGTCGCGCATCCACACAATGTTCAGTCCTTGGCGCAACACCCTCGCGCTGTCGGAACAATCTTCTATGAGCAGCGACGAAGAAGTCGAGGAGCAGGAGCCTTGCACACTCGCCAACGTCTTGCATGACCTACCCCACGAAACCTGGGTTCATGCCCCATGCTGTCCGACAGCAAGCGACGTGGACGATCGCACTGTTTTTCTCTCGACCGCCAACAGCGTCATTGCGTTGGAAGCGCGTAGCAGTGTTGAACGTCGCATGTTTCTGAATCTGGTCCGTCTCGAAATGCCCACCACGTGTCGCATTCAGCGCAACATGCCGGCAATGTAAGTTCCCGGGACAATGCAGTGTGCGATAAACTAAAGCTATCGGTTACAGCTCGACGCAAGAACTGGTACAAAGGCTGCAAAAGCGGTGCCAGGGTGAAGCAGCGGAAATGCTGCAGTTGGCGGCACAAGTCACGCGAGCCAAGAAGGAGATCGTGTCTTACACTGATCATTTGACTAAACTTAATCGGTCGTGCACTGCATTGGCCGCCTCGCTGCATGAATACCAGGCCGTTGACAATCATCATCTGCAGGTGCTGCATTCTGTCAAAAAGCAAGTCGAGCAGGCCAGCGTGGATTGCAACAAGGTCCGCCATCGACTCCATCGTCTCGATCTATGGCTGGGTGCCAATCCCGATCTCGTTGGTGCAGCACGTCTGCGGTTGATGCTGGATGTCGGGCGTCGCACGCCGCGTTGGTACTGGATGTTCACAGGTAAAATGCCTAACAAGCTGGAGACAACATTGGGCTCAATTCAGATGCAGTTGCCATATTTGTGGTTGGTTTGGCCGTAGCCGGTTTATGGAAATAACAGTAAAGAAATGATGGGGGGATGTTTATATCGAGTAATGCAAAAGAAAAATGATCATGGGAGAAAGAGGGGGGGGGAGAGAGAGAGCGCGTAGGGAGTGGGCACAGTGATCAGAGAGCACATCTGTGTGTTCCTAACCGCTGCAGCTGATACAAGCATCCTTGTTTTCAAGCGAGCACACCATCGCCGCCTCGTTCTCTTCCTCGCTTGATTTCTTCTCGCGGTACTCCTTGAGTGACAGCTGGTCCACCGTGAACTTGATCGCATCCACTGCAGGGCGCGTGCGGAGGTAGTACATGCCCGTCTTCAAGCCCTTCTTCCAGCCATAGAAATGCATACTCGTCAGCTTGCCAAAGTTGGGCTCGCCAATGAAGATGTTCAAACTCTGACTTTGGTCGATGAACGCACCGCGGTCCGCCGCCATGTCGATGATTGTGCGCTGTCGCAGCTCCCACACCGTCTTGTAGATTGCCTTGAGGTTGTCGGGAATGTGAGGGATACGCTGGATCGAGCCATTGTCACCCATAATCATGTTCTTGACGTCGTCGTTCCACAGGTTCAACTCGACCAAATCCTTCAGCAGCCATGGGTTGACAATCTGGAATTCGCCAGCAAGCACCCGGCGGGTGTACAGATTGGATGTGTAGGGTTCAAAGCACTCGTTGTTGCCGAGAATCTGCGATGTCGAGGCTGTGGGCATGGGTGCAACAAGCAACGAGTTACGGAGACCGTGCTTGGCAATCTTTTCTTTTAATGTGGCCCAGTCCCACAAATCCGTAGGGGTCACGCCCCAGAAATCGTATTGCAGAGTGCCCTTGGATGCTGGACTGCCTTCGTATGTCTCGTATGTGCCTTCCTCGACTGCCAATTCGCACGAAGCTTCCAGAGCAGCGTGGTAGATCGTCTCGAAAATCTGCAGATTGAGTTTCTGCGCTTCAGGAGAGTCGAACGGGAAACGCATCAACATGAACGCGTCAGCAAGGCCCTGGACGCCAAGACCAATAGGGCGATGACGCATGTTGGAGCGCTTGGCTTCAGGTACGGGGTAGTAGTTGACATCGATAATCTTGTTGAGGTTGCGCGCAATCACCTTGGTAACCTATGCATTTGGCAACGTTGTCAGCGACACACAATACTCGTTATGCACAGTAGACAATGAAAAGACTTACGTCGTGCAGCTTCTTAAAATCGTAGCTTTGGCGGTTGACGACAAAGCTGGGCAAGGAGATGCTGGCCAAGTTGCACACGGCGACCTCATCAGGGCTGGAGTATTCGACAATCTCCGTACACAGGTTGCTGCACTTGATGGTACCCAAGTTCTGCTGGTTGGACTTGCGGTTGCATGCGTCCTTGTAAAGCATGAAGGGGCCACCGGTTTCGGTCTGAGCTTCCAGAATGGCATACCACAGCTTTTGTGCCTTGATGGTCTTGCGGGCACGGCCCTCGCGCTCATATTGGTGGTACAGTTCCTCGAATTTCTCGCCCCAGACTTCATGGAGACCTGGTGCTTCACTGGGACAGAACAGTGACCAGTCTCCGTTCTCCTCGACACGCTTCATGAACAAGTCAGGAATCCAGAGAGCATAGAACAAGTCGCGAGCACGATTTTCTTCCTTGCCTGTGTTCTTGCGCAGGTCCAAGAAATCAAATACATCTGGGTGCCAGGGCTCAAGATAGATTGCAAATGCACCAGGTCGCTTGTTGCCGCCCTGATCCACGTAACGTGCCGTGTTGTTATACACTCGCAACATTGGCACCAGACCATTCGAGTAGCCGTTGGTGCCGGCAATGTAGGAGCCTGATGCACGAATCTGATGAATGTTCAAGCCAATACCACCAGCCGTTTTGGAAATCTGCGAGCAGATCTTGAGTGTTTCGTAAATGCCTTCAATTGAATCCTCCTTCATGGTCAACAGGAAACATGACGAGAGCTGCGGTCGAGGGGTGCCAGCATTGAACAAGGTGGGACTGGCATGGGTAAAGTGCTTGGCCGACATCAAGTTGTATGTCTCGATGGCTGCTTCAATGTCTTCGCCGTGGATACCAACAGCCACTCGCATCAGCATGTGTTGTGGACGCTCGGCAATCTTTCCATCAATCTTGAGCAAGTATGATCGCTCCAACGTCTTGAAGCCGAAAAAGTTGTAGCCGTAATCGCGATCGTAGATGATTGCAGAATTGAGTCGGTCAGCGTTGGCCAGAATGATCTTGTGGGTCTTTTCGGAAATCATCGGTGCAGGTTTGCCCGTCTTGGGGTTCACGTACGTGAACAAGTCGTCAACTACTTGTGAAAACACCTTTTTGGTTTCCTTGTGCAAGTTGGAGATGGCAATGCGAGCAGCAAGCACAGCATAGTCGGGATGGCGCGTTGTCATGTATGCTGCGGTCTCGGCTGCAAGGTTATCCAGTTCGACGGTGGTGACACCTTGGTATACGCCAGAAATGACCTTTTCCGCATGGCTTAGAATTTTTTGTATCCATGGAAATGTGTCTTGGTTTTACCTTTTGAGTGATGGAGATGGGGTCTACATAGTCCATGTTCAAGCCGTAGCAGAGCTTGTTGATTCTAGCTGTGATCTGTCGGAGATGAACGCGAAACGCGTGAGTACTTTTTTTTTTACTTTTTCTTGCGCTGTTTGACGCGTGACGCGTTTAACGCGTTGCACGCGGCATATAATTAATCACCTTGTCGAACGCAACACGTTCATGACGACCATCTACACATAGCCAATAAGTCCACAGGCACTTCTTTCAGGTCCTCGGGGCTCGATGCCTACCTCTTTTGATGACAAACATGGGTGCGTAGGCTGGTTTACGAGGGTGAATTGCCTGCATGGAGGGATATAGAGGTATCAGAGAAGAGAAACGATATATGCGGTTGTATGTATGTGGGTATTTGCCGTGCGAAAACTGACCAAAGGAGTGAGTTGGCGGACGACCTGCGGAAGGAAAAGAGGAAGGAGAAACTGCACAACGAAAAAAAACACTCACGTTAAATGGAAGCGGAGTCAAAACACAGGCAGTCCGCAAAGTAGCGCGTGGCTGACAAATTGACCTGTATATCTTTGTAAGCCAGGCCAACGCTTCGCACCCAATGTCCTCGCTCAATACCCGAATCCACTGTCCGTTAACAACGAACTGCCGATTATAAGTTGCTTCTTTTCTTTCGTCACTCTTTACCCGCTCAGACTAAAGGCCTACACGCTTCCAAGTAACACTACTTGAATCAACCCTCGTTCGCGCGGATCTTGGATAGAGAACTAGATGGAAGGGAATGGCATGAGCGAAAGAATCCGCTTTATGGCTATGTGAGTATAACAATTTGATTCGCTGAAAGCTGCATAATGGCTTGCGAATTTGTTTTTTTGATGATAAGAATAGTATCTTCGGTGATTTAGCATGGCTTAAACAATATTTCATTGTCCATATGATGTCCCTCCATAACAGATGATACTCATCGATGTGCTTACTGCACCAATTCATTCCCGTCACTAATCTATCCGCCCGTTCCTTTACCGATAATTGAGCTTCAAGTGTTTGGCCTGTCAGAAAGAAAGCTTGCTGATATCAATGTTTCTATTCTTCCATTCAAATGCACACAATGCAAACTTGGTTGACTTTTCGCTCAACAGGGTGTCGACAGCATGTTGTGAACGCTTTCTTAATGTATTGCTTCAGACCCTTCTTAACCGTGAATGTACATAGGAAAACGCGAGTCTTCTTAAGAATGTCAGATTGTGATTTTGCTGCCTTGTTTTGCTACTCGCTTCGGTGTAGACACATCCCCAATCCCTTAGTGCCTGAATGTCAGTAATAAGTCATTTACCAGAATCTGCAGCACATCTTGCACCAGTTTCCCAGTACTTGAACAGGGCCTTTTAGGGTCAATGCACTTGTGATTTTAGCCTTGAACTACATACGAAGAAAAAGGTTACAAGTTTCGTGTTGGGAACTAAAAATGAAGAGAGCATTAAACATGGATACATATTATATTGCGAGATTCTCCAGAATCATTACCACTTCATTGGCTTGCTGTATTATAATCACTATCTGATCTTGTGCTTGTCCGCGCTGTGGATATGCTGCTGGTGGTTGATCATTGCCTTTATACAGAGCGGGTTTATGGACTTCGTAATGCCAGTTGTATTTTGCCATTTTAAACACATGGCAGCTTCTACATATTACAAACGGCTAATAAGCGTCAACAACAATGTGATAAGCAAACCACCAGTAATCAGATACTTTTACTTACGACTCTTCTTTTGATCTCTTGCGTTCCTTTTTCACCTAAATCGCCAACAATGGCAGTTGCCCCTGTTTCGAGTTCTCATCGAGATATTCTGCTCTCCACCGTGTACATTCGTCTCCTCCAACCCGCATTCACAGTTCAGTTTTTTTTCCAAGTAACAAATGACTCATTGACTTGATTTATATTTGGGCAGTCGTTCAGTTTTGACGATGGCAAAACATAAATTGCGCAAACGAGTACGAAGCAGATATTTCAATCGATAGTTTTAGATGTTCAATTTGCTCCAAGTGACCATTCTGTTAAAGCAAAAGGCATAATTGGTGCTTCTGACATTAGAATTGCTACTGATATTATTACTGGCAATGTAATTTATTTGATCTTTCTTGGTCAAAAGCACAAAAATAATGAAAGGAAAGAAACGGGCGTGCAGAGAGAAAGCCCATACAATAGCAAGCCAAACGTGGTAGACGTCACAAAGTTGAAGGTCGCCTTACCATCAATCTTTGGCCAGCTATTCTGCTTTTTTTGTCATTTGGTCTGCTTCTTTTTGGGCGGAGTGTGGAAAAGCGTATGTCCTCTTGGGTCGGTGTTGTCAGCTTTGGTATTCTAGCGTTTGGCATGAACCAAGTCATAACATCAATTAGTGCTTATCTTTTGGATGTCGCACTTGATCAAGATGCATCAGCAACAGCAGCAGGAAATCTCGTGCGCATGGTTATGGCTTGTGCCTTGACATTGATCTACACCAATGATGGAAAAAGTAGATCCTGGTTATCTTACTGTCTTCCTTGCTGCATTTTGCTGGCTTGGAGCAAGAGGCAGAACGCAAGAAGTAATTTTTAAAACCATATATTGTATTTCGTTTCCTGTACTTTAACATGTTTCCATTCCACACAATACCGAACTTATAGTTATGTATGATTTCATCATTAATAAATAACAAGCACTTATATATCCACATCCCAATTCTTTGACATGTTATCACACTTTCTTGTTTATTATTAGTCTAGTTCATAAGTACATCGGAAGAATTAAGTAAGCATATTGGCTGCACAAGTCATAGAAATGTAAATAGACCAATATATATAATAGGGGAGTTCATTGAACATCCATAAGATCATAAATATAAGGACTTTTTTCAATATGAGCGTAACAACAAGATCATTGTAATTTATGTTAATAGCTTCGTAAAAAGTTTATGCTTCAATTGTTGAGTACATTTTGGAAGGCCTAAAGTCTTCTGTGTAAAAAAAATAATAATCGAATAGCCAACTCGTTTTTTTTTCATGTTTATGATCTTATAGAGGTTCACTGAACTCCTTTAAGATATGACAAACTCGTTACTCTCATACTTACCAATTCCCTAGATCTCATCTAGAGTCAATTTTGATTCTTCCAGTAAATACTACACAGCTTACTGCATAACTTTAACTGCGTGACCTTTTATTGAGGGCTGATTGGCATACGATCTGGATATTTACTTCAAGTCCACTCGCATGCTGACACTGCTAATAATTTTGATGGTTAAAAGTGGTTACAGTGGTTAAACATAAGCTTTTTAACCACTTATGCTATTATTTTTGGTAACTCGAGCGGTTAACCACTTCAAAAAACATTATTCACCAAAAATTATTTGCAGTGATACGTATGGTATAACGCTTACTGAGCGATGACCTAAACACCCGAACAGTAGTTACATGGATTTGTCGCAAGTAATGTGAATTGATTGCATGAGTCTGTGAAATTAACCGATTATGTGGTTGAAACAAAACATATTGATATTCTATCAGCGGTAGCGGTAGCGGTAGCCGGTAATAATCAAGAGAACTACATGACGAGATCATATCCAGAGTTAGCAAGCGCATCAAATATAAACGGCCGTGGCTACAAAGATTTTATTGTACAAGAAAAACCTTCTTTACAGCTATCCGGTGAAACCAAAGTATTTTGATGTTTTTAAAACGTTTGGTAATACATGCTTGCAAAGCTGACAAACGCGAACATTGTGGTATTTTTGGTTTCATAATAATACAGACGACCTGGTGAAGGTTACGCAACATTACCATGTGTTTCTGCTTCGTACAATTGTGAAGCATTCTCCAACTTAGAAATGGTGGGATTGCAATCCGTCGCAAACATATGCACAAGGTTTGATTGGCGGCATCATAATTAAACCATACTCTCCGCTTCCATATCATTCGCCCCACTGCATAATTCAGCAGATTGTTGGAGTCGATGGTATGTTAAGGTCTATGGAAAGACTTGACAAAGTCCATGAGTTATGCAGCGCTGCCTTCCAACAGACACGCTGCAGAAACAAAATATGTTTCACTGCTGTTCGGAATGAGGAAACTCGACTCCTCGGCAAAGAGGCGAAGGACAAAAAATTGGAGCGATGATCGGAAATATGAAAAATGTCAGATCTAAAGACATTGAGGTGCATTGTGTGTTTGGTAATGATCGCGCCATGGACTTTGACCTTGTTCCTAGCGGAGTGGCTGTGGACAGTAAAACCCAGCTCGCATGATGTCTGTGCACCCTTGAAACCAAAATTTGTAACTTGACGTACAGGTCACGTTGCGAGACGCGGCGAGTATCTACAGAATCCCCAGAACGTCTACTTTTCGAAAAAAATACGAAGCAGTGAATATAGCCGATCCCTTGTATGATAATTCCTCTCCGAGGTCAGTGCCCAATATGGAAATTTTGAACCAAAGACTTGGAATCAGCTCGGGATGAGAGTATGGACATGGCAACAAGTAATGAGCGCCATGGACACAATCGTCATGACAATAAGTGACAATAAATGACAATAAATCAAGTTATTGCTGTATTCTGGTGGGATCTAGTGCAAAATAATGGCAGATCTACACTGGCAAAGGGGGCACTGGGTGGTCTTATGGCACCTTGTGTAACCCATAGGCCCACTAGGTCGAGGGTTTTCTGCTCTGAATAATAAACAAATGAAAAAAAACGCGTTTTCTACTTTTCTCTTCTCTTTCTTCAAGTCGTAACTATGCTCTTCCTGTGCGCAATCCCTGCTAACCCCATCGCTGTCGTGGTCATCGCTGCTCTCATTGCTGCCATTGTGCGTTACCATTGGCAAACTGCCCGTGCCCGTGACTCTGTGCCTGCCGTGATCCTGCTCCTGGTCCCCATCCTGGTCCCGCCTCAGCAAGCCCGTCCAGTTGAGGACATTTCCACCGAGGTCATCGCTGATAGCCCTGATGAATCCGATTTCGTCACCGATCTCAACGATCGCCCTCCCAGGCCCGCTGTCGCTCGTGCCGTGACCTTCGCATCTGAAGTGAGCGAACGTGTATTCCGTGCGTTGTCCCCTCCCATGAATATCAACCGCCAGGTGCAAGGCCACGAACACCAACTCCAGGAAAACCACCACCGTGAGGCAGACCGCCACCACCGTGAGCACCGCCACCACCGTGAGCACCGCCACCACCGTGAGCATCGCCACCACCGTGAGCCGCAGCACCACCACTGTGAGCATCACCATCACCGTGAGCCGCAGCACCACCACCACTGTGAGGTGCACTACCCCCACCTTGAGGCGTACCACCACCGTGAGCCGCACCATCACCATCTTGAGGCGTATCACCACTATGAAGCGCACTACCACCATCTTGAGGCGTACCACCACCATGAAGCGCACTACCACCATGAAGCGCACTACCACCATGAAGCACACTACCACCATGAAGCGCACTACCACCATGAGCATCACCATCACCGTGAGCACCACCACCGTGAGGAAATCCGTAGCCACCGTCGCCGTTACGAGGCTGTCGCTGAGGCTGCAGCTGAGATGCTTGTCTCTCAGCACCGTTACGACCCATATGCCGGTGTTGTGACCTACTACCCCTAGTGCAGTCGGTATACACCTATGAAAAAAAAACAAAAAAAAACAGAAAACAAAAAAACAAAAAAACAAAAAAAAGCAGAAAACAAAAAACACAAAAAAAGCAGAAAATAAAAACAAAAAAAGCAGAAAACAAAAAAAAAACCCCAAAAAAAGACACCCCGAAAAAATCACAAAAACACAAAAAAAAAACCCCTTCCCCTTCAGTACTCCCCCTCAGTATCCCCTTCAGTGTTCAGTGCCTCCTCTCTCTCTCTCTCTCTCTCTCTCTCTCTCTCTCTCTCTCTCTCTCTCTCTCTCTCGTCTCTCATATATATTATTGGACTTCTAGAATATACCCACAGCCGCATATACCCACAGCCCTCTCCCTCTGTATATACTCTCCACCATTTTTGCTTTTGTACATATTTCATTTTTGCATTCAAGGGCCTAGCCCTTCGACCACACAACAACAGCCGTTTACGGTGGTAAGTGTCTTTTCTATTAACTGCCTACCATTCAAAAGCTAATTTACTTTTACTTTTAGACATTTTTGCTTGCCACTTCGCAGCAGCAGCATGACCGCCGAGCGCGGCACATTTGCACCGTAGAATACGGTGGTAAGTATACCTTGACTTTGGATGACTCAATATTCGGAAACTAATATGCTTTTATTAACAGCCTTTTTGCCTTGTCCCATGGCGCAGCTTTGACCGCAGAGGGCGGTCTCATTTCCACCGTAGAGTACGGTGGCAGGTCAGCGTCGATCATGCGTGCACTGGGCCAGCACGTCACTGGGGGTACCCTTTTCTGCAGCTGGATCTTCGGGTCTTCTGCTTAGCGGAGAGGGCCTCCCACCACCGCTACTCTGGTGTCCGTCAGGTAAGGTGGAGGAGGGGAGGCGGTGAACAGGTTTGCGACGGTCTTCCCAACGCTGCTACGCAACTCTTGAGGGACGAAAACCCTTTTGTCGTTCGACTACTTGACGCACTCAAATGCTCCGTGACAATGCTCGGCGCCCGTAGCTATGGTGATCAAAGGTACGTGTTTTAAAAAGCCGACAAGTGTACATCAGTGAACTAACCGGTGTAAATAGCTTTGTAGAACTTTGGAATCCGGTCATGGACATTGGGATAAACCACAATGTTCATTGACCAGCAGAAGTATTTTTTGCTCATGCCGAGCATTGTCACGGAGCATTTGAGCGCGTCAAGTAGTCGGACGACAAAAGGGTTGGCGTCCCTCAAGAGTTGCGTAGCAGCTGCGGGGAGACTGTCGCGCCTGTTCACTGTCCTTCCCTCTGAAGCCTTACCTGACGGACACCAGAGTAGCACCGGTGGGTTGTCCTCTCCGCTAAGCAGAAGTCTCGGAGATCCAGCTGCGGAAAAGGGCCCTCGGTGGCGTGTCAGTGCACGTATGGTCGGCGCTGGAGGGGGCCGTATGGCCAGAAGAGGGGTGAGCTGGCTGCCCAAGCCCGGGTAAGTGATGAATCAAATGTCATTGGAAGCAAAACGAAACTCATGTCTGGATTATAGTGAAGCGCGCGTGCGCCGCCTGAAACAAGCGTGTCCCCCGTAGGCGCGCAGAGCCATTGAACATTCGTATGGTGGCTGCCCCTGATTAGGCCCAAGGTATTTGCTACTCATATTCATTTCGGGAGCGATCAACTCAAGGATCATTCTCGTACATTCATCAGAGAACATCACCAGTCTCGCTATCCAACTATTTTGGAGACATGAACGCCTCAACCACACTTACGGTGTCAATATGGCGCTGGGTCAAGAACCACATCCATTACATCCATCGGGGCAGTACCGGGTCGTTGACCATTCTTATGGTGTCAAAGTGACGCATCAACAAGGCTGCTTTATTATCCATCCATTTGGGGGATCCAGGGCTATCAAGCATCCATACGGTAGCGGCATGTGGCAGTGTCAATACCTCCTGGTACATCCATTTGCGGGGCAATCCAACCAAACATCTTTATCAAGGCGACATGGGCAAATACCGAAATTCAGGCATCATATGCAATCAAGACCGGCGAGCAATCAAATTCCGGTGCTGTGAGGCGGGCATTTATCCACTTGGGGAGGAACATGATCAAGCGTACACACACCATTGGGTGACATGGCGCAATAACAACTATCAACATGGGAAAGGGACAAGGCAGTCGAACGCATACTTGGCGGGGGCACCCACATCGGCGTACGAGTTTACGTGCAGTCATCTTTGCCATGACATTTCACTCAAACATTATACAACGATCCATTGGTTCGGAATTCACGGAAACCAAGAACGCGAGTTGAAACTGAAAGGGTGCGGCCGCATTCTCTCTTTTGCAATGGCGTACTGAAGAGCACTCTTACCGACTATCGGTGCGCGGGGGCCATCGGTCGATTACACTCACATTCAGCGAACGTGGCGGCGCAAACCAGAAAGGACAACCGGGGGAAGCAAGGCAAGCGAAGGCAACACACTATCGGGGGCGAAAGATCATTGTGGTCCAGGTCAAAAAGCGATCCAACTTGTCATCCAACGATCCGAAAGACTCGTGCGACCATCCAGAGCTATCAGAAATATACGATCACCGAAGCAATCAAGCAGATCTACCAGAAGCTAAGGTTTATCGGTGTGGCCTATCGACCATTCGCAAAAGCGGCGGGGCAATGCTACGATCCAAAGCCAAACAAGCCATCAGCCGGATTCTGGTACTTTCAATATCGAATCCACTCAAGGTAACTACGAATTACACTACCTTAAATGGCAAGAAGATATGCTAATCCGGCCTATAGATTACTATCACAGCAACTGCACTCATACACCGATTCATCATTCTATTCAAGTTGCATATCCATATAAGGCCAAGGAACGAGCACCATCGTCATCAACGAAGGATCAGGACGCCGTTAATGAATCTAGCAGATTGGAGAGCATGGAGGCAGCAAAAAAAAGTCAAAAAGTGGAGCTACAATCACGAAAAACGAATACAAAACCTGAGACAATATCTCAAGGCAAACCAAATCCAAATCCAAATCAAATCCAACATCCAAATCAAATCCAATATCCAAATCAAATCCAATATCCAAATCAAATCCAATATCCAAATCAAATCCAATATCCAAACAAGAAAACAAATATCCAAAACAAATCCAATATCCACGTCAAGTCCAAAGTCACGCCTCGTTCAAGACAACTGACGAGACGAATCCAGACACAAAGTCGAATCCAACAACAAAACCAAACGTGTCCAAACTTTACAAGTTCTTGTCCGGACACATACATTCCAAACAACAAAAGCTTTCACCAAAACGAAATCGCTGCACCAAAGTCTCTTCAATCTGCATGATCATTACCAATGTCTACGGCCCTTCGTCGCCTTACACATTTATCAATAAAGCATATTTTACATTCGATTTTATGCTTATCGGCTTTGTAACAGTCCTAAAAGACTGACTCATGAAGGAGGCTGTAATCTTCTGTATGCTACATGTATAATTTACTTTTACATTGAACATGAAGCTATATTTATTACAGTCGACTGGGTCCTCTAATTCGCTGCCGATATTTTGATAGCTAAACGTATCACTCTCATAGTTACAAATCTGGAGTACCACCGGGTGCATTTGAACCATCGTTTGCTTCCATTTGTACGCTGCCGGGAACATTTTGCGCGGCTGCAAAACCGATTCGGTTTTGACCAATGTCGTACACCATATAGGCACTACGCAGTACAGCATCCCCAATTAAATACTGTGGATGTTCCTTGGCTGCTGGAGCAACTCCGAGAGCACAGCGACTTGTCTCTTGAAACGACGACGCGTCGAGTGGAATTAAAAGTTCGGAAACAGGTACCGATAGCAATACTGCGTCACTGCTCACATCGTTTGACGTAGAAATTTGGAGCTGCAGAGATGTTCCAGAGATACCTGCATTGCAATCGCAGGTGTATGCTCCAATTTCCTGGTCCAGTTGAAACTTGTTCTCGCCAACAAGTTCTTGTGCCACTTCGTACGCCACATCTTTCGGGAGATATGTTATCGTTGAGCCAGTATCGGTTATGAAAGGAATTGCGGAATCAAATGCGATGATTTCAGTGATGGTTTGTGAGGTTTCTACTGCAATTCCTTGTCCATACACTGTCCAAAACATATATGTATCGATGGACTCTTGTGGCGGCTGCTTGCCTTGATCATTCGGCTTTGGGGTATCCACTGCAACAGGCACATACAACAGCTCCCCGGTAAACTTTGAGTTGTCGACACCACCAAAGATGATTTCGCCCACCCAGCCTTCTGCGGCTTGTTTGTTCATGTAGATCGAAAAGATCGGCTGGCTAATTAATTTCTGCTCAACCAGATTGAACACAAACGGATTGTAATCTGGTCCACCAGCGTTGTGGGCCGCCGTCAGTTTAGGATAACCAAGTCCCAGGATTCCGTTTAAAGTTGGAACCCCAGAAGCGTCGCTTTGGTCGGTATAAATGTCGGCTGTTGTTGACGCCAGCCCAAATTGCTGGTTCTCAACGCTGACGCCAGCAATGGTGATCGTATCAGTAGCATATGTGCCATTTACGGAGCCACCTCCATAGATGATTCCAAACTTTATATCTGTGGGTTTGAAAGTGGATGACTGTGCTGAATCGAATCGGGCGTATGGACATTTATTCGCTGGACATTCGATAGAAGGAACCCAGAGATCAGCGCTAGAACAGAGATTGCGTGAGCCAGTAGCTTCTATTTGATGATTTAATCTTACCTTCCAGTGTCAACCATGACAGAAAATTTATGCTCTGGAGTGCCTATGCCAACGTCTACAAGATATGCCGTCCTTTCATGGTTGTAAAGTGGTGTTTGAAACGGACCATGGTTGTCATCTATTCGTTTCTGGATAGTTGTCGCTTCAAACTGTCTTCCTTTTCGGACCAGAGGTAGTCGGATAATATTTTCTGAGCCATATACAAGTGATACCGCTGAAGTAAAGAGTAAAGTAATTGCTGGTGTAATGTGCATATGTACTACGACGAGTAGAATAAATGCAAGAAAAATAGATAAAAGTTGCAGAAACCTGGTAGGTTGAGGAGCCAACAGCGAGATATGTCTGTTTATATAAGGTTGTGGAGCTCCTCAGAAGGTCAGTTGAAGATGAATCTAATTGGATGATTAAGCAACGTTCTGAACCTAAGGTGCTGCTGTATAGCATTAAAGAAAAATCCCCCTGACAAACTAACGCTAAACCGTAGTTAGCTAGAGGCAATAAATTATGGAGAGGTACGTAGCTGAATTTTAACCTAGAAGCAATGCTCAACTAACGGTAGAATACAGCAAATCAACATATAATCAAGTCAAACATGTAGAGACCATCAAGTACATTTGGCAGGTGCGGGAATGAGATTCCTTCTATATACTAATCTACTGTAGAGGACTCTACTCATATGTTGTATGTGCCATTTCAGTCCTTAAAATAAGCATAACAAGCACTCAGAGTCGGTTATAATGCTTATGTATAGATAACGCCGATGGTTCCTCCCTACGTTTTGCCACATTACGTGCTTTCTAGCAAGCCTCTTACAAACGAGAGTGTTGTAACAGAAAGGGATACACTGTAATTATTACACATCGTTTAGTACATGTTGTTCTTTCTCTTTTATAAAATATACATACTTCTTATATTATTTATGCGCCTGGTAGACCATTCAATGTGGTTTTTATAATTATTGCGCTCCCATACAGTCTGAGCATGAAAAAGGGAGGCAGTAGCTAAGATCAACACAATATGTAACGGTGTGATCCATTACTGACGTTATCCTACCGGCAATCCTGTTGATTGTCATGCAGTATCCATATACCGTACAAATAGACATGGCTTGCTCGTATGGCATAAGGTTGGATAAAGGAATATTAAGCATACAGTTATAGATGAAGTCCGTAACAGACTGTTGATCAGAGACGCCCTAGCTATTACCCTTAACATCTGAAGTTTATGTAAAGCAGTTTTCCTGTATACAAGGATCCTCATCGTTTATACTCTCTTATATTCTGTACCCGTTCTGGATTACTGTCTACATTCTTGTCCGACTCACAGTGTACACGATGGTAAGTGTGAATGGTCTGCACTGTTACAGATCTACTATGCTGCCCTTAGGTTTATGTCTGGGCATCGCTTTACTATTTTTTCTACATACGTATGTGCATTCCTCGAATACTGTTGTAGAATGAGCAGTAGGCTGACTTTTGCGGACATGACAAATACCTTCATAGTGGCGCCTCTCACTTTTCGATTTCATTGACCTCCGACTTGGCTTTTTTATGTAGCATTCCCATACTTTTTCACTTTTAACGTGTTCGCTTCCTATGTTTCTGAAGTTTACCATTTCCACTTGGTGCTAATTGCCCCATTCCTTTCAAACTTGACATACCTCTTGCCATAATCGATCCCAAATAGTGCGTAGCAACGCAAATTAACAGATATGCATTATGACGTACGTAAAAGCAGAAAAGGAAAAGTTAAAGTCGAGTAATCTTTCGGCGACAAAGCACTATAATTTCATGGATATCTATCATATTGCCCAAACGGTGAACCCAATTTTCTTCACTATCTGCCAGTTGAAATCTTGCCACAACGATTCTCGCAATTGCATTCCCCTGAAACTGTATAATGGATGTTCACTGGTCGCCTTGGGAGCAGTCGCATATCTTCACTGACGACAAACACATGGTGCGTCATGTATTTTTCACTCAATCGTAAGATACGACTTTCTCGCTCTTCATTCAAAAAACAAGTTCAAGTCATTCACTTCTCATGATTCGCCAATGCCAACGATATCTGCGTGCATCTACGCATATTTGTTCAACAACGCCCATACACTATGTGCGTTACTGATATAAGTGTTTCCTAGGGCGCCCATCCAAGTATAATTGATTTCCAGCGTTCAATGCGTTCGATGTAAAGGACCGGACCGGTCTAGTGGCGGTGTTACAGAGAATGTTTAGTAACCAGATCTGAGCACTTACTTGCCAAAACACCATAAGCGGATTGGCGTTTATGCACCTCTTAACAGAATGCCCACGGCTTGAAGTTTTTCTTTACTATAAACTGCTGTTTGATACAAAGCCTTTCTCTTTTTTTTTATTAAGCTTTGAAATAGATGACTTATCCCAATCTGTTTTATTTTTACTTTGGGCATACGTAGAAGTATGTTTATTACATGTAGCTGAAGTCTTCTATCCTACAGTCCAAATTTCATTGAACGTATTACTTTTACATTTACAAGCCTGAAACACCAACGATTGAACCTGGAGGATTGAGTGCTCCCATTCTCACGCTACCAGGAACATTTTTAGCAGTTGCAAAACCAATACGATCTTGGCCCATGTCGAACGCCAAATAGGCACTACGCAGAACTGAATCTCCAATTAAATACTCCTGTGGAGCGTTCTTGCTCGATGGAGTGATTCCAAGAATACAGCTGTTGGCCTCCTGCACAGTTGAAGCGTCGATTGGAATCACAAGTTCGGAAACAGGCACCGACAACAAGACTGGGGGACTGAGCATATCGCCTGATGAAGAAATTTGCAGTTGCAAGGCTGTTCCGGCATTGCTCGCTCTGCAGTTGCACCTGATAAACGTTCCTGACTTGTCCAATTGAAAGTTGCCTTCGCCGACAAGCTCCCTTGCTACCCTGTATGTCACATCTTCTGGTAGAAACGTCAGGGTGGTGCCAGTATCAATTATGAAAGGAGTTGCCGAATCAAATGCGACGATCCCAGTGGTAGCTTGTGGGGTTTCTACTGCAACGCCTTGTCCGTACACCGTCCAAAACGTGTATGTGTAAGCAGATCCATCAAGCACCCATTCGAGCGGATTGTTGCTTGGTTTTGCCATCTCTCCTGCAACAGGTACGTACAGCAACTCCCCAGTAAACTTTGAGTTATCGACACCGCCAAAGATGATTTCGCCCGCCCAGTCTTGCACGAGGGGACTGTTCATGTAGATTGAAAAGATCGGTTGGCTAATCAAATGCTGTTCTGCAAGATTGAACACAAACGGAGTGTACTCCGGTCCGCCTGTGTCGTGAGCTGCCGTCAGTTTGGGATAGGCAAGACCTAGGATTCCATTCAGAGACGGCTTGCTGTTACTATTGTCTCGACCCGAAAAAAGGTCGGCCGTTGACGATACCAGTCCAAACTGCTGGTTCTGAATGCTGGCACCAGCAATGGTGACCGTATCAGTGACATACGTGCCATTTACTGCGCCAGATCCATAGACGATTCTAAATTTGCTGTTTGTTGATCTGAAAGTGGATGATTGTGCTGGATTGAATCGGGCGACTGGACAGTTATTCGGTGGACATTCGATGGAAGGAACCCAGAGGTCAGCGCTAAAGCAGAGATTGTGTGAGCCAGTAGCTTCCATTGGATGCTTTCATCGTACCTTCCAGTGTCAACCACGACAAAAAAATTCTGTTCCGGAGTACCTATGCCTACGTCTACAAGATACCCTGACCTCTCCTCATTGTACAGTGCTGCTTGGTACGGATCTTGCCAGTTGGAAACTCGTTGCTGGGTAGTTACTGCCTCGAATCTTCTTCCCTTCGCAATCAGCGGTACTCGAATGATATTCTCTGAGCCATATACAAATGATACAGCCGCAGTAAATAGCAAAGCAATTGATGTCGTAAGATGCATAGTATGAAGTAATTATATATAAAAAAAGCAAATGTAAAAGAGAAAAAAGTTGAAGAAGCGTGATAAATGGAGGAGCCAACAGCGAGATATTCCGTTTATATAAGACTTTGAACCTTCTCAGAAGGCTAGTTGGCGACGAGCCCTGCCGGATGATAAAGCACTACTCTGAATAGTCGGTACTGTTGCATAACATTAAAGGGATACACCCCTAACAGCCTAACTCTAAAGCCAAGATTTCATGTTCGGAGGAAAACGATACGCAACACGTACCTCAACATAATGCAAAGTAGCTAAACTTCCACTTTTGTCCAATTTCAGCAACTAGCGGTAAGAAGAACTCAATACCTCAATACATAGTTATAGATCAAGTCAAGCAGATACTAACATACACATATGGAAGACGTTAAAGTGATATCCTTGACGGTATTGATTCGCCGACACCGCTCTGCAATCTTTGATCCTATACTTTTGCAGCCCTTAGAATATGTACAACAAGCTTTCAGGGCTTATCAGGATAGTTATACATGAGAACCCCGAGTGTTTTCGCCTTTCATTATGCTACATTACCTATTTTTTGTTTAGAAAAAACTTTTTGGAACGAGAGCGTTCCCAGAAGAAGGCAATCTATAACTATGATTGTGCAATAGATATAGCTCTCTCTCTCTCTTTCTCTCTCTCTCTATTTTAAGATGCATTGTAATAGTATGCACTTGCCTGATAGATTGCTCAATACATACTACAGCTGTTGTGCGCCTACATATCCGACCAAAGCAAAAAAAAGGGGAGCAGAGCAGCTAAGCCCAAATGCCGGGGACATGATATACTACACACCCCTTGTGCTAATGCTTACGCCGCCTGCATCAATATCTTATGTGCAGGTATCGATCGGCCTTGTAGAATGAGCGAAAGGCACGGTAATTCGGAGGGCAATCGTATGATCACGAACAACGTCCAAAAAGCAAATCCAAATCAAACGTTATAGTTTCTGTCTGACCTAGCATCACAGCTGGTTGCTTAGCGTGCATGTTATATTTGAAAGGCACTTCCAGTCAGTGCTATATTCAAGACATTACACATGTATTATCCTCCAGGAAGGCTTTTTTATAGTCATTATATTTTATTTGGGGGCTCGAGGCCTCCAATAGCGTTATGTTAATCACTTGGATTTGGGAACTAATGATGGGTATCTTTTCTAACTGGCCCTAAAAGTATTGTGTCGCGAACTCAAAGGGTTCAGATCGCTTGTAGCATGAGTCCGACGCTACGTACCCAGATTGTCGGTGCAGAATGAATGGGCTTGCGGAACCCTCCGGGAAGATAGGGTCATTTCATAATAGTTAGACCATAACTCCCCATTTAGTCGCTGTACCACCGATCGCTTTTGGATTTAAGTTTGTGAGAATGGGATGGTACCACTCGGATCCGCCAAATTTCCGTGTCGTAGTATAGGTCATTGTGTCAGTCTGTTCTTCGCAGTTCGCCTCCTTTGTATACCTAGGCGGCTATATAATATTGGCAGCTTGCATGGAATAACTCAAGAGATTGATATGACATTCAGTGTATGCTGTGCCAAGCGGTTGCTGGTCAAGACGCACGAATTCGGCAAATCAGCAGATCAGTCTCAGCCAGGCCCACTCTTTTCCCTCAGCACCTTTACAAAATGCAACGCGATCTCTTACATTACCTTCCTCTGGAAATCTTGCAAACCATATTCTCTTATTTTCAAGCGTGCGATGCCATCGAATGCATGCTTACTTGTCATGAATGGCACGATCACGTACCCACCCTTTCACCCAACCCCTGGCAAAAGCTGTTCTTTGTTTCCGGGCGATCGATGCAAGCACCAGCATCCCCATTCAACGAATACATTGAAACTGTTTGCTTTTCGAAATACAGCAACACGAACGAAATCTGTACACGTTTGCGTTCGCTTGTGCGGTGGGGCTGCGCGAATATCCATACGTTATGTGAGAGATTTCATTAGCACGGCTACTATGCGCTAATATGTGGTTGCAGTATTCAACGCGTGCGACTTGAAGGATCAGGAGCGTTTCGCAGCAACGTTGAAGGGGACATTGGGTGGCGATCTGCGAGCGCTTGTGTTTGAGGACAGCCTTTCAGACTTGGCATTTCTCAGTGTTCTGGTGGCATGTCCACAACTGGAAGCACTGTGTTACCAAATGGATCAAGAGACGAATGTAGACGGTGGCTACGAAACAGATGCTCTTGATTTGGATCTGGTGACGCAAACCCATTTCGAAATGCTGGATTACCTGTCCATTGACTGCACTTTGCCACAAGATATCACTTGTGGGATCCTGGAACGAGCACCCAACCTGCGTTACGTGTGTCTGAATTATGTAGATTTGCAATGCCATCACAATACCTCGGACTCGATGAGCGACGTCGAGTGGTCTTCGGATATCAAGATGATTGTGGATAATTGCCCTCGCGTAGAGTCGATCATATGCAACCATTTGAGTCCCATGAATGGCGGCATTAAGCAGCAGAATGAAACGTATCTTCAACGGATGCCAGCAATAACTACAGAGGTCATTGACTCACAGCAGTCGGCGTCGCGTGGTCTTCGTGTTTTAAAGTTGTTCGAGCTGAATCCGTGCATGGAAGATGGTTACAACTATGACGATCTGATCGATATCCTCCGACGCAATCAGGAGACACTCGAAGTCTTGCATTTGGGCGGCTGTCACTTGGAGATTGATCTGGATGGACTGAGTATGCCAAACCTCCGTGAGTTGTCATGCAGAAGTATAGTCTACTGCACCATTTCGCCGCGTTGGACATTCTTATCACATTGCACCGCGCTCGAGACACTTGAACTCACCGTATCATTGCACAGTCTCAGCTGTCCCAACTTGCCAACGGCAATTGCTAGCTTGGAATCATTGAAAACTCTGATGTTCAAAGCACCTGACTTTATCTTTGATCCCTTTACAGATGACTACCAAGTTCAGCCGCGAAATGACGACATTTGCAATATCTTGCGTGCACTTGGCAGCAGCGATGGTTGTCATTTGCAAGTCCTGATTTTTGGGACCCACGGGGATGGCTGTGTGCTTACAGATAATCTTTTGGACTCTGCAAGCGCTATAGATACGTTGCGCGATGTACAGCTCCACTGTTACGAGGAAGGAATGTCAGAAGTTGACTTTTATTTGGAAGACACTGCAAATGTCAACAGCTCCAAGGCGTTTACGGCAGTTGGTCTATCCCGCTTTCTGAGGTGCATGCATCAGTTAGAGAGACTATGGATTAGCAACATGATACTCCGCGACTGTATGTTTGACAATCTCGGGAGTATGGAATCACTTCAGGAACTACGAATCACCGATTGCTCGCCGGTTAACGAAGCAAGGCTACAGTTACTTACTGGTCAGAAAATACCGAGCACACCCTTCAGATCTCTGATCATTGATGGCTGTGAGCTACACCGACTTCCTGATGTTTACCAGTCCAGTGGATTTCACAGGGCGATAAAGAGAGGGGATGCCGACGATCTCCTCCGACTTGTACGTTCCACTCAATAGCTAGCGCAAGGGATATGTCTTTACGAGACTATTATATCCCTAATGACTGATTAGTATATCATGCACATCGTGAACAAAGCATAAAATTGCAAAAAAAAAACACACACACACATTTGTTCATGCCCCTTCAGTTGTCCAATCTCTCGCAGGCTGCCAAAACACTGCTGATTTTATGCGTACTGTTTGTATTGTACCTATGTACGACCTCATACAAGTCGACAAGTAAAGTCTATTTTTTGTACATATCATCGCAGTAACTATTGAGCGAGGCATGTCCTCACGTACGTACTAAAAGGCTTTGTGTAAAAGCAAAAAGAAAGTATACACGCGATAGATCACTCGGACCTGTCATGTTTTGTAATGCCACAGGAACCCGTCATCAGTGGTGCCAAGATGGATGAGGGCAACTTTCAAAACGTGTGGTTTTGGCCAGAGGAGTGCTACAAGTATTTCTAGGTGAAGCGTAATGCTACTTGCCTAGAAACCAAGTCAGAAACCAATTGTCTACCGCACAAAAAGTGGCTAATGAACCCGCTCGTGATGCCGGCGGATATATTGGGGTAAGCATTTCATTGGTATTCGGTGTGCAACCTTGGCTTGGCACTGACGGCTGTTGGACAGATGGGTTGAGCGATCGGCAATCACGTGCTGTCTGGCGGCCATGGGTCTGGTCAGACACGCGCATTTTGGACGGTCGGGCTTGACAGAATCAGTTGCTCGTCCGATAAGGTGTCAACAAGTAGACCATGATCAGCTGATGGGTAGCAATAGCATCATTGTTGATGCAGGTGACGGCGATCCAAGGCACCAAAACGGTTCATTGAGGCATGTTTACGGTAAACAAACAGATGGTGGGCTGAACAATGGCTGTGGCACCAAAAGGCGAGCAGCAGCATGGACGGCGTCACGATGGTGGCACGGCGAACATGATCACGTCATCGAAGCGACAATCAGGATTTAAATAATATATTTGTAAGTAAGAAGAAAACACACAAGAAGTAAGGAAACAAACGGTAGGCCGCGTAAACGGGAGGGGAGCGAGGGGTGGATTTTTAGAGAACACGTGGGAGAGGTTACAAAAGAGCGAGGAAAGAGTGTATATAGGAAATATGTATATAGTTTACTGCTGCTCGGCTGGGGCATCGCCGCCACCGCCTCCTCCGGATGGGGCAAAGTGCACAGCCAAAACAATCACCAAAATGATGACGATCACCGCAAAGATACCAAAACAAATCCACTTCTTCTTTCGGGTGAGCTTGGCGTAGTGCACGGCCTTGCCGACCTCCTGGTTGCCCTTCTCCAGATCGCCGACGACCTGGTAGGAGCTTTCCTCGATCTGGGAGAGCACCTTGGCCTGGTTCTCGAGCAAGAACTGCATCTCCTCAAACATGCTCGACAGCTCCTCGACGCTCTTTGCCAATCGTCGAATATCCTCGTGGCGCTCCTTGACGGCATCCAACGTCTGCTGGCCGTCGTATCGGCGCTGCTCGTTGGTCATGGACTGCATGAGCTGCTGGGCAAATACCGCAGGCCGGCCCTGTTCGGCCTGGGCAATGGCCTGGTCGATTTCGTCGGGCGTGGCGTTGGGGTTGGCAATACGGATTTGTCTTTCATACTGTCGCGACTCTGCCTTTTGAAAGTCCAGTGCAACTGTTCGATGTCGGGAAATGGTGTCCATGAAAGACTTTGTCACATTGGAAAACTGGTTTTTGCGGATGGCCAGATCCGAGTGTCGCGGCGTAGGCTCGATTTCCTTGATTTTTTGCTTGACATGCGTCATCATGTGCTGTGTTTCATTGGTCAAGTCTTCCATGTTGGTGCGAATCCGGGCTTCTTCACGTGCATCCGCCGCTTGGAGCATGCTGGACTGCAGGCCTTGGATACGCGAAATGTTCTCATTGATGCCCCGGATGGTCTCTTGAATATGCGACACTTCGCTCAGGAAACCATCCATGGATTGCGGGTCGGATTGGGATGACAGCAAGGGACGCATCTCGTAGCGACCCGGGCCCGGTGGTGGCTGACCCCCGGCGGCTTGCGCAGGGCGTGAAAGTTCTGCAAGCCGATCGACGCTCATGAGGAAATAAAAAAAAAATGAAAAGAAAAAAAGAGTGGGTTGCGAAAGAGGAAGGCGGGGACCTTCATGTTAGTTAACCAACGGGGTTTGGAAAAAAAAAAGTTATTTTTAAACCGCTCGACGGGCTTGGCTTGCGTTCCTTTCCTCTTTCTGATGGGCGATCCAAGCCCTCCATCGTTATTCAAGCAACCCCGCTGCAAGTATGACAACCGCGCTTGTTTTGGAGAATTGGTACAAACGCTTCGGACGCTGTTCCGCAGCGACAGAGTCGAGCCCATGTTTTTTTTGTGCAGAGAAAAAAAGAAAGATTATGTACTATTATAGGCGCTGGAGCAAGGGAAAGAGATATATATATGTGCTTTACCCAAAAAAGAATGCAAATAAAAAAGAAGGGGGAGGGGTATCATTTTGTGTATGTGGCCGTCGCCGTCATCACCAAGCGGTAGCGTAGCGCTCGCCCGCCTCGAGGAGCCCCACGGCTAATTTAAGAGCGTTCTCCACGCGCATGCCAAGAAGCCCGTCCTTGCTGGCGTCCTCCAGCTGCAGCCGCTCCCGCTTCTCCCGTGACGCAGTATTGATCATGATGGGCAGCTGGAGAAGCACCTTGCAGATGGTGATGGAGAGCCGCATTCTGCGCCACAGGTCAAAGTAAGACAGGCGCCGGAGCTCCTGTTGCAGCTCGTACAGGCGCATCAGCTCAAACTGGATCACCTTGTAATACGTGTGGGTGGCTTCATATGAACGTGAGTACAATTTCCTTATTTTTCTTTGGGGGGAGGGACAAGGACAAGCTTTTCTTACATAGTAATACCTCTCGCATTTTGCGAAAGGCCAGCTCGATCTGGATAATGGCGTCCTCGCTGATGTGCATGCCCGGGTTGGTTTCGTTCAAAGCATCTATGGATATGAGGTGAGTATGCAGCGCAACGCAATGCGAACGAACACAACGTACGGATAAACGCTCGCATGGTCTGAAATTCGCCATCCATCATTTCAATAAACAGCTAACAATTTTGCTGCCGGTTAATAAAAAAAAAACATCATGAAACAATGGATCGAAAATGTCGCTCACCTGATGCAGCACGCGCTGGAGTGTGTCGTTGGGATTCTCGTCGTCGTCGTGCATTGGCGATGCCATGGGGTGCTGCTGCTTGGACAGATCGTACATCAGTTTGGAGGAGGGGTTGCTCAGCGTCTCATAGGCCAGCGACAAGACTATATACAATTGCTCCTTAGTCCATCTCCCTATCCATCACTTTTCTACAGGCTTACGCTGAAAGCTTTCGGTAGCGCGCGGATAAGGCGGCACGAATTTATCAGGATGACATACTCGACTTCGCTAAATGACAAGGTGTTAGACCATTATCCCCTTTTGAGCAGGCGCACATCGATCGTTTACCCGTATGTAAGCTCGTCGAATGTCTTCAGTGGGCGCCTCCTTGCCAACCCCCAACACATGGTAGTAGTCGGGCGCGCTCAGGATCTCTTCGACGTATTGGTACTTCTTTTCGCCCTCGAGTGGCGGCTGCTTTTTCGGGGTCGGTCGGGGCGGGCTGGACCATGGATTGATAAATGGCATTGTGTTGGATTCGTAATGTCGCTTGCTGTTGTGCTTTTTGTGGCTAAGAAAAGGGCAGAAAACGAAGGAGGGAAAAAACAAGTGGAGGAAAGAGAAAGAGACAGGTGAGAGGCGAACCCAGAAACAATCTCCTATTGATGATTGGGTTCAATGGGGGGCGTTGGAATGGCAATGAGTAAGGAAAAAAAGGGAGCAAAACGACTCACGCACAGGCAGACAAGTGTTTGGCTTATCGCTTTGTATTTTGCCATGTGAAAATACAAAATTGCTTTTGGGCCAACATCACTCACGGACCACGACCCCCATCACTCAAGCCATAAACAAACAAACAACTCTTTGTCCGCTGCTTTGTTGTTTCCAGTGCTCCTTTTATTATGTGCAAAAGTAGTGCATCCTAGGTGAGGCAACAGGGAAGAGCCAGGGCTGCTACGCGCAGAGGTATAAAAAAAAGAAAAAAGGCATCTTCACATGTAGTACATCACTAATGGGCATCCATCGATCAGAACATAAATAACCCCAACAAGAACAAAAAAAAAAGTCATACCTTTCTGCAACTCAGGTTTGACCGTGGCAAACGTGGCAATCTGCTGTTCAGAGTCGATGCTTTCGGAAGTGGCTTCAGTGTCAGACCAGTTCTCGCCCCGGCGGTGGAAACGGGCACGGGCCGCCACCAAATCGGCATAGTACGCGGGCGGAACGATAGACACTGCACGTGTGGCCCGTCCATAGATATAGCACAGCTTGTAAGTAAGCTCCTGCAGCGAATCAGAGCTAAAGTTGTTTTCGTCGTACAAGACATGATAATGAGTCGGACGCGAGGTGCCCTGCAAGCCTGCATGGGATTGAAGGTCTATCATACCACGTTAATCGGGTGCTGCTGCTGTGTGTGTGCGCTAAGCCAAAAGAAAGAGCACTTACAAAAGTCAAATTCGAACGGATGCACGATTTCAGTATCGACCACAGTACCCGGTTGGCAGTTGCCTGTTCGATCAGCATCACGGTTCTCCACAGGGAAAAAGCGGGCGTGGTGTCGTTTCTGGACAACAACAAACGTCACCTTGGGATGGTAGTCTCGGTCCAGGGACTCACACGCCGCATGGATCTGGCGGATTTCGTTCTCAAGCACAGCACTAAACTGTCCCTCCGAGATGCCGTCACGATAAAAGAGAATGCGATCAGGCTTTTGGCCGCACGACTGGTAAAAGCTTTTCAGCAATTCCTTGACCATGTTGGCCAGATCGGCAATGATTTCGTGGCGGTTGGTTTGCACTCGGATGGCACTGGCATATCGAGAAGCCCGGGCATCCATGGACGCCGTCAATGCCGCCACCGATGGACGGTTCATATCACCCGGGGCAGGATGTGTCACGTCGCCACCAAACACAATGGTAGGCTTTTCGGCAATGAACGGGATCTGCGCAGATGACAAGTACAAGTTCATGCCACCGAGCTTCATGTTGACCTTCAAACACACGTTGGCGCAGTACTGCTTCTTGGCATCGTTGATATGCTTGCTCTGCACGCACTGCGTAGGAATGCCAATCACCGTGTCCGACACTCGCTTGATTTCGGCATACAGAGGCACGCCCGTGTTGGGAAGAATGCACAGGATCAGCTGAGGTGTCGCCTTGGCAGTGTTGCCCGCCTTGAGCCACGCCTCTTTCAAAACGCGTTCGACGCTGCCTTGAGGGTCGCCGTGGGTGATAGGCGGGTTGCGGTTGACCACATTCAACCCCGTATCAATGAACGTCTGGCACAGCTCCCGAACGAACCGGCTGATGGCTTGGTTGTGCAATTGCGAATGAAAGTTGACGACCGACCACGACCCCAGCGTTGCACCCTGCGCCACTTTTTTGCCACGGAGGTTCCAGGCGCCGCCCACCGGAACAAACGTACCTTCCGGCGTCGCATTGGAGTAACACACCTGGGGCGTATTCAAAACACGTGCCTGGATCATGGCCATCTCCTGCTTGACCGTCATGCCAAACTGCTCCATATAGGGGTTGTCCCGATACTGCAACAGACCAAACCCTTGCTTGATCTTGTTGGCACGGATCGCTGGCTTTTGACAAGTGAACTTGATCATCTCGGCCGTTTGCTTCTCGTTCAGCTTCTTCATGAATCGCTGGCCTGCCACAATGTCGCACACTTCCATGGGCAAGAACAACTCCTTCTTCACAACAATGCAGGGCAGGAACGGGAATTGCAACCGGATGTTGTACCGCTTGCTAAAGTACGCCGCAACACTCATCTCCGTGCCATCCTGGTCCTTGAAGATCGTGCGTTCCGTCGGACTGGGCGTCAGCTTTTGAATCTTGTACTTGCGCTTGTTTGTCTCGCCTCGATGGTTGATTTGCACCTTGAGATTCTTCAGCGCCTTTTCCAATTTGGCTCGATCTCGCTCGCTGATCCCCCGTCGAAGCTCGTCTACGGATCGCCGGCCCAGAATCTTGGCTGCCATGTGTGGCAAGTTGTCACTTTCGTAAAACGCCGTAGCACTGACATCGACGTTGATCATCATCTTGCCTATCCAACTTTTTGTATCAGGCGTTGACCCTTTTTTTTGGCGTAATACAACAGGGTCTGCTTACCAACACCAGGTCGCGCAGATTGGTAGAAACCTTGCCAGACTTCGGCACCGTTGGGCAATGCACGGCGTTCTTGAGGAGTAAAGAAGGATCGGCCAACAGTTGCATAAAGCATGCTGGGCATGTGACGAATCAACACGTCCAAAACCATGATGGCTATGTATACATCATATATTTAAGTTGTCGCTGCTGATATATCAACACGCACACATGACTTACCAGTCAAGCAATTGGGTGTCAGTCGAGTGCGCGACTCCAAGAAGCGTCCAAGTTCGTCCATGTTGATTTCACCCGCCTTCTTGATACGAATGCGGAAGGTGCCACCCGCACGTTTGGTTGTTGAATCTTGATCGCGTAACTCAACCTAGAATGTAAAGCTGTCAAAAAAAAAATGGATTGTTGCCATGCGAACACATACTTCAAATTGTCCAGCATTGTTGCCCGGTCCCAGATCCAAAGGTTGCGGGGCAAACACGTTCTTGCGACCGTCGTAAACGGTGCGGATGCCACGTAGAATGCCTTGACCGCCCATATCTTCAAACTGCTTCCAAACCTTGCGATACACCGCCGGAGGTGCATTGGCTTGGTCAATGTTAATGTCGTAATGATGGACAGTTTGGTTGGGGAAGTGCTGGACTTCGAAAAAGTTGCTTCGGACGCGTACGGGTCGGCCGTTTTTGCCAGGTTCAGGGCGTAGCACGTAGTCGGTCAATTGGAGAGCCATTTCTTGAAAGAGGAGCGCGTCGTTTATTTTTGTCTTCTTGAACTGGATGGAGGAGGGTGGTGTCAAAAAAAAAGAAACAAGGAAGGAAAAGCGTTACAGCATGAGCGCGTTCAGACAGACTTTATTTATACCCGAATGCCCCGGAAGTAGACGGATCACCGTTGTTTACGTTGAAACATGGGATGAATAAGTATTAGCAACTCCAACAAGTTGTCCAATCTTGTTATTTTGAAATTGTCGAGCGTCATATGGCATCAGGTCGTCTTGCCCTTGCTTTCTCCTCTGGCCATCGGATAGGCCGCGGTGGCAAGTTGGAGAGATGCTGAGTTTATCAGCTGCTCTGTGGCGTGAACCTGAAACAAATCAAAGCAAAAAGAAAGGGGGTTACTTTTTTGAAAGTGTGGATCGCTCAGAAAGCATCCTATTCGATTGTGGATCTAACGTGTGGTTCATTTATTGTTTGTACAAGAAAGTCTTATAAACTACATTATCGGTCTCCTCTTCGTAGTGGTAGCCCAGCTGCTTGAGGAATACATCGAATGCTGCATAATCTTGAGGAGGTACTTGGATGCCAACAAACACCTTGCCCATATCTAGCATAACGCATGAATATTTTTCAAGCCTACTATCGTGACCCCGATGAGCAAAGCACTTACCGTCACCGTGATTGCGGTAGTTGAACAATGACACGTTCCATGATGTGTCCAGCCCCTTCAAGAACTTCATCAATGCACCCGGTCGTTCAGGGAAAACTAGATGAACACGAAAATGATGAGTTTTTTGAAGAATCCAAACATCCATATACAAACATACCAAATCGGAAGACGCGTTCATGTTCTGGTCGTTCTCGCCCACCCACCATGTAACGTGCATGCGTCTTTGCCAGTTCATTGTGACTAACGTCGGTGCCTTCCAATCCATCGGCTGCCCAACCCTTCAAGACCTGATCGACCTCCGTAGCCAGATTATCGACCTTAAAACTAATGTAAACGTGGGCGTCCTTTGGGTCTGAATAACGATATGTGAACTCTGTAATGTTTCTTGGCAGGACATTTTCAATCATCTTCATAAAGCTTCCTGGTCGTTCCGGAATCTTGACATGACAAAACGCTTCGTTCTTTTCACCCAATTCCGCGCGTTCGCTAATGAACCGCAGTCGATCGAAATTGACGTTGGCGCCCGAAACAATCGCGACGTGAGCCTTGCCGTTGTTCAATTCCGGGTGGAGGTCATTGTATTTCTTTGCACCCGCCAGTGCAAGTGCACCAGTAGGTTCGCAGATGGATCGGGTATCTTCAAAGACATCCTTGATGGCAGCACAAATCTCGTCATTCGAAACGTTGACCACGTCGTCAACCACTTGTCGCGCAACCCTAAAGTTCTCTTCGCCCACAATGCGGACGGCTGCACCATCCGCAAACAAACCGACTTCGCTCAGTTCCACGCGTTCTTTTTGTTCCAAACTGCGCGTCATGGCGTCCGCATCGTTGGCTTCGACGGCAATGATTTTGATGTGCGGCGCAATGCGTTTGACGTAGCTCCCGATACCGGCAATCAATCCACCTCCGCCAACGGTGATGTAGATCGCGGCAATATCGTTCACGTCGTGCTGTCGAAGGATTTCCATACCAATCGTTCCTTGGCCAGCAATCACGTATGGATCGTCGTAGGGTGGGATGTTGGTTAAACCTTCTTCTTCCATAAGTCGGACGCATTCTTTTTTGGCTGTATCAAAGTCATCGCCGTGAAGGATCACTTCGGCACCTAATCGTTTCACGTTGCGCCACTGGTGCATCCATCGTGTTATCATCTTGTATGCCCGAATTTGGCTGTTCAAATTACCTTGATAGCGGGACACATGGCTGGCATGACAATTTTTGCTTTGATGCCTAATTTCGCTGCAGCCATGGCAACGCCTTGTGCATGGTTACCTGGATGCTATCGTGAGCAAACTTTAATAAAGACAATGAGTTAAATATACCTGCAGAACAGGCAATGACGCCTGCTGCTTTTTCTTCGGGAGATAGGTTTGCCAGCTTGTTGTATGCGCCACGGATCTTGAATGAAAAGACGGGTTGGAGGTCTTCACGTTTTAAATAAAACTTGGTACCCATTTTGCAATTCAGGTTGATGGCTTCTTGTAATGGGGTTTCCTTGACAATATCATATACACGCGAAGTGAGAATGAGACGGAGGTAATCGGGATGGTTGTCCGATTCCGTGTATGCGACATGCGGGTGTTGGCTCTTGATGGTTGGGTTTGTGTTGACTAAGCCGTTCTTTGTTACTGCCATTGCTGCCTCTATTATAATAAAAAAAAATATGCAAAAAAACAAGTACGTAGATCGAAAAGAAAAAAAAAGTTGTAGATATAGATGTCGGAGTAACTCATGATGTGTCATAACTCTTCAAGCCCGCAAGTGATTTGACAGCATGTTACCCAAAAACTTTAATGGTGCAAAAGGAACAGAGTATTATTTGGCTGTACGATAAAAAAAAGCGGACCAAAAAGCATGTGTGTAAGTAAAAAAAAAGAAGCGTGATTGAGTGAAGTGATTGAGTGAGTGGCGACAAAACAACAAAAAGGTATATATAAAAAAGACTATGTATAGAGGGAAATTAGGCGGCAGATTCAACATGGATTTCGAAACGACCTTTCTTGATGACTTTGCGTTGGGGAGGAAGCGGGGGGAGTAGGCGCGCTAATGGTGGGATGTCTTCTTCGTCGGAAGACTTGGTTGACGCTGACTCGTTGCGCCAGAACGCATCATCCATAATGGTTGGTTTGAGGGCGGACAGGCCGCTGCTTTTGACGGATAAACATTCTTCATCCAAGCTCACCTGGTCATTGTGGGTCTCTTCGACGGTGAGTTCATTATGTTGGCTCTGATTGTCGTCTTCAGGCAGGATTTTGATGCCTGCAATGTCGGCGAATTCTTTGGCAGTCAGATCCTCAGAGTGGGCAGTGATGTTGGACGAAGAAATGTACGACACGTGCGAGTAATGGCGGATATGTGTCGCCGTTGACCTGCTCCGTCTATGCAAGGGCATGTGAGGAGACGAGTACTGCAAGCTGGCGGTATGCCTGTGTTTGACGAGAATCCCTTGGGGCAACTTGTCGTCCTGCCAACAAATGACGCGCGGTGTCATGGCTTCCTCCTCCTCTGGGTCGTCATGGCTGCTGGGTAGTGAGGACGGCGGGGCCGATTGCGATTTATTGGTCTTGCCCAGATCCAGAGTCGACTGCTTCTTGTAACGGTATTTTTCAAACAGTGCGTCGTTCGCAAACGAGCTGGTGCTGCGTCTTCTGCGGGTATCAAAAAGTGGCTGCTCATGGCTGCAGATGCTCTGGAAAAATGCCCCAATGGACGAGCGCCGGCTCTTGTCGTGGCTGGACGAGGACCACGGCAGCAGCTGTCGCTTGAGTTTGTGGAATTTGGAGTGGTCGTAGTCGTCGTCGTCGTGGTGGTGGTCTTTTTTCTTATTCCGTCTGGCCAAGGACAGGGTCATCGGCAAGTATATATTAAAGCAAAAGAAAGAAAGTGTCGGTTCTAGGGGATAAAAAAAGAGCGAAAGTAAATGGGTTGGGGGAGAAAGAGGGGAGGGATATCAAGTTTTGGAAGGGGAGGAAAAGGATAACACACTTGCTCTTGCTGGCACTACACTCAGGCACCGAAAAAGAAAAGAGAGAGCGGAACAAAACGGCATCATGCAAGTTATCCATCTTGGGCCACGCCACTCCATACAGTTTGTATTGCAACTCCAATGTAGGACGCGTGGATAGCATTTTATACGTCACGTCCAAGGCGCAGCTGCCCTTCACCTTTTTGCACTTGGAACAAGAAATGAGCGATCCATTGGACCCTGCGTCACTCTTGCATCTCATTGCTCAGATCACTCCATCAACGCTGCAGTCGCCGTACGATGCGCTTGCAGCATGCTCTCATGCCATTATGCTGAGTGTCGGATGTAAATTCGCGGGACTCGGTGACGATGCACGTCAAGGTAGGCTCCCTAACCAATAGTCCCCCCATGAAAAAGAAACTCGAGAAACCGCCTCCCCCCCCCTTCTCTCTCTCCCAACAACACCATGTAACTTACACCTCGGTAAATTTTATGCGGATATATTAGAAGGCGATGGTTCGGTTCGAACGCTGCCTGAGTCCTGGAATTCTCAGGGCCCCAGCAACTATGCCTTCCGCTACAGTCATCCCCAATCCAGCATGACCTTTGTCATCAAGTCGTTTCGACTGGGAAACCGATATCTGATGCATGGCCTGGCCATCGAGGTATAAAGTCCCAATGCCGTGTACACCCCCACCACGCAAGCTAAAATGCGGAGTCTCTATTTTTCTTTAGGACAATAAGACAGCCACCTTGGACATCGAGACAGCCCACTTTACTTCAAATGGATTCTTCCCGTACAATCCGCATGAATCCAAGGACCCGCTGGTGCATGGCTTCATCTCCACGAGCCAGTTCAAAGAGCTCGTGAGCCTGTTCAAGATCAACATTTTGCAGCGCATTCTTCCTGGCCTCCAGAAGCCTGGCTACGAAGACACCTCGACCACAAGGTATAAAAAATTAAGGGGTGCCTTTTGCCTATTGTTTTGTTTATTGAACCTGAGCCACAGCACAACAGCACCGTCGTCCACCCCACAGCGCTCGGATCCATCGCGCACCGATCCATCACAGCCGCATCCCCCCCGACCACCTATCTTTGATGATCCCACCACTGCAGATGATCCATCATTGTTCGGGTAAAAATCGATCGAGACAAAGAATCTCCTCTTTTTTATTCATTGCAACACATTAGACACAACCCCTACAGCGTCGGCCGGTCGGATCTGGAACCCATGGGCGGCCTACGCATGCCAGGGTAAGTTGTGCGATTGCATTGGATCACACAAAACTCATGTAGAAGCACCACAAGCGACGGTGGAGGGATGTTTGTAGGACCCAGTCATCCAATGTTTGGCGGACGTCATGAGGACGATGCACGTTTGCCGCGGTAAGTTTGGTATGTTGACACCTCTTTGTTTATGCCTATAAAAACTCTATTCTAGGGGTGCTGTGCCGCCAGGAGCCCGATTCGACCCCATTGGCCCGTTCATGCCTGATCCTAGACGGGGCAGAGGCAGAGGAGGAGCAGGAGCAGGCCGTTTTAGCGGTGAGCCGGACAACGACGAGCTACCCCCACCTGTAAGTGGATATACAAATAAAGCATGTATTATGTGCATTGACACGCCTTGGGTAGAACTACGACAATTACTTCATGTGAAGCAAAAATAAAACAGTAAAAAAAAAGCTATGCCTTTTTTTTTAACCTTCAAACGCAAGGAGATACGTGTGTATTAGGCAAATGGAAAACACACAAGCCCCTGCTTCCATCACTCCAGTCCTAGTCCCCATTGTCATGTTGCATGCGCTATGCATGCCTTTTTCCAAAAAAAGCCTTGTATCGAATATATGTACCAGCAGATGCAAGCCTTAGCGCCGTTTCATCTGCGTAGCGAATGCCACGCTAAAATACTGGATTGCCATATATTGTAAAATTCGTTACCAGGGATACAGTAAAAGCTGCCACATGCAGTTGCACGTTTGTGTATGCGTTTTGGCAAGTCCTCTTCATCAACGTAATTAATAGCTATATATATCACCTGTTAACGCCATCCTGTTTTTATATATGGTACCCGTCTTTAAAAGTGTATCAAAAAAAACAAAGAAAAAGATGGTGAACCCTTAACATATGCAATATCATGTGATCATACCACAATCAAATTGCCATGTTAAAATACTCGCTGGCCTTAACTCCTTGGATTGCTTCATATGGAGAATCTGTAAATAAAACCCATTCAACAGAATCTTCTTTGATGAACCTTAAAGTCGTCCCATTCTTTAGTACCCATTATGTTTTCGGTGGCACACGCTCAACCATTATAGTCTGATGATTACTTGCGCTCTCGTGCATACCCAAATATAGAGGCGCATCATTACAAGCCCGTATGGAGCTAGCTAGGTACTGTCATGCTTCCTATTGGCATTTTGTCTTGAGCAAGCCAATGATCAAACGGAGATTCCAAGCGTAAACTATACTCACAACCCCAATCAGATGGTTATGTGCCCGACAGATGAGACGTGGACACATATCTGATCTCTAGAGAAGAAGACTGCATAGTTTGATTTCCGAAGGAGTCAGGGACCATAGAATGCATGGAAATCGATGTCGCTGTCGAACTATATCTAATCACTCATCATTCAATTCAGAAGGATCTTCAATGACCCAAATGATTGGTGCGTGCTCCCCAGTTTGGCCCTTGACCACCAGAGTCTATCACGATCGGGACCTTTTTTATTATACTTTTTCATTCTTGTCTTATCGCTTCCCCTGTCACCATGGATAGATAAGAGCAAAGATCCCAGATCAGCATTATCTCGACTGCTGCAATGGCGTCTTTTATCCACATCCAGATACACCAAGGTTAAAGTTCATCTACGCTGGACATGATATCAGTATCCCCTTAGCCTGGAACATCTCAGCAAAAAATACCTATCGGTTTTAATTCCGATGTTGCTTACTGTACGTAAACATGCGAATAATGAATATACTGAAACCAAAAAAAAAAGCAGCGAGCATCCTCCCCATTCAAATTTTCAGCGTAAATTTTCAAGTGATGTTTCTGTTGCGTATATCAGAGGATGGCTTTAAGAAAAAGCTACACGACGGCATCCGCCGAGATAGTTGGCCCTGCTACAACATAGTAACTTGGGGTTAAGTAACCAGTGGACGAGTAAAGGTTGCTTTCGACGTAAACAGCACTTTAATTTGTAAACTAACAAGTGTAAGTTGGTGCGCCAACTGCCGAGTAAATACTCATCGATAATACATGTGCCATAAATTTAATAGAGATTTCGGCCATTCCCTGCAGCTGGTCATTGCTTACGCCAGCATATAACTTTAGACAGCGGCAACACGGCTACCACAATATTGATCATGGATCTGTGCGGCAAAATGGAGGTCGATTTCAAAGCTGCCGAGACAAAATTCACTATCGTAGAACTCAAGTTGCTGAAGCCATTCAAAATCACAGATAAGCAGGTTCACCAGGAGTAGGATAACAGAATAGTATGCCAAGGAGCGGTAGATAAAGAAAGTAAGTGTATATCTCGAAGGATCAAGAATCACGGTATGTATTACTAATGTGTATGTTTGCGAAATATTTAGCTACGGAAGAGCGCCCGCTCATGATATTGAGGCGTAGATTAACTACCGCACCGGTCTTATGGCTGGATTGGATCGAAACATCGTACGTTCTCTGCAAGAAATGGTTGCTGAAATCAATCCGTTGGCTATCATCCTGACGACGCATTTTCTATCGTCATCCACTTCAATCGGAATCCTTCCAGAGTTCACTATGGTCAATATTTCCGCCCTGCTACTACTGAAGTTTCTGCAATGATCCTGACTTTGGTTCTACGAATGTGTGTTGTGAAATTGCAATTACACTCCATGGAAAAGATTTGATGTGTATTCATCAACAAACAGCATCCGTTCTATGATACACTTCATTATGTGTTTCTATTCCCTCCGGGTAAGCAAGGACTGGCAACACCTTCGCTTAATGACGATCCAAATAATGCCCGTGTGTTTGTTTCTGCACAAGCTGGAAAAGGCATTTGTTCTGCAATAATATTTCCAAATAGGTATTGTCCACGGCGATGGTGACGATGAAGCCGGGACTGGTACTCTTATGCCCTACTAGTATACCTATCTACTCCATGACCGGGACGATTATTACATTTTACACCGACAGCGACTGTTACACCAGTTTGCTGTTGACATGTGGGTCAAGATAGAGACACATCGTCTTCTGTATGTGCGTTCCAACCAGCGATCACTTTGTGCTGAAATGCTGGGTGGCGTGCGCGATGCTATTGATAGTGAAATAGTACGCAATGTTGGCCACTCTGTATTGCTTCCATCCTCCTTCTTGGTGCGCTGCGGGACATGCATAAGCAATACCAAAAATGCCACGGCCATCGTTCGCCAGTTTGGAAAGCCTAACTTATTTGCAACTTGCAGTCCTACCTGGATTGAAATCTCTTACGCCCTTAAACCGGGCCAAAATGCTACTGACAGGCCGGATTAAATGACATGCGTATTTCGCATAAAGGTACGTTATTGCATTTCGTCACTGTCTTTTTATATTTGGGGATCATGATAATTGGTTTTAGGAAAAAGAATGCGTTGGAACCGTTGTTGCTCATATCCAGGGTATAGAGTTTCAAAAGCGCGGCTTACCACATACCCAAACTCTACTTATTTTAACGCCTGACTGTATGCCTTCAGGTCCTGCTGATTATGACAAAATCGTATCTGCGGAAATTCCTGACGCCGTCCTGACGTTTACGCCATCGTACCAAAAAAATATGATGCATGATCCCTGTGGTGAGCAGTATCCAAATTCACCTTGCATGGAGAATGGTATCCCAAGGAGTTTGCTGATGCGTCGTCTGATGCCGATATAGGTGGGAATACGATATACAGATGTCGGGATAACGGTCGCGTCGCCCAACGATCCGAAGGAGAACCGCACGTCGACAACAAATGAGTTGTGGCCCATAGTATTTTGTGTATATGGCCCATTTGAATGTGGAGATTTGCACCCATATTCGTTCAACGTAGCAACTATACATTTCTCCCACACCAACCGGCATTTTTTCACCCAAAGTACGTTTTTTTTTCAGGCATGGTGACCACACTTTAATTTGCCAACAAAAATAATAACTTTTGAACTGCACCAACACTTGCGCTGTCAAATATTTCCTACACAAATACTTATACCGCGCAATGATGTCTATGCGATGCAACCACAATACCAGCACCGCTCTTGACGATCAAGAAGATCATGAATGAATACGCCATGTACCGAGATGCTTGATATGTTTCCGCTTCCGAGTCCTTCTGGCGCATTTTCAGCTTTTCACTCCATTCTCACTCGCCATCCGTTCAATCTTTATGTCAACATTTGCCTGGCCAATAGCATGTATACTTTCGTCCGAATCAAACTGTCCAACAGGTCATCGATCGTGTACAGATCAAACTAACCTTTTTCTCAGTTGAACCGGTAAGTACTGATTACCAAAGCCTTTTAGCCTTGTCTTTTTTTATTCATTTCTTTGTTATAACTGTTACTGAAGCGATGATACATCTGTCGATGGCTTATGTTACCATGAGGTGCCATCGCGCTACTCCTGCTATGGACCGTGTTGTTTTTGTTTCCTCTGCTGGAATGCAGCGTTCTTGCTTGCATCATACTCCTGGACCAGCAAGCTTTGATGTCATTTGCTCACCCATGAAGGACGCGTATACGAAACTTTTCAAGAGCAGCAGAGGCACGTCTTTTACTCGAGAGCGATGAAAAATACGACCTCTGCCTTGGTGAAGCGATATCTGTTGTTACATCTGGCTCACAGCTTCGCCAGCTTTTCGTCATTTTACTTTTGTTTGCCAATGCAGCAAACCCAGGCGCCCTGTGGCGAAAATATGGTGAACATCTATCCGAGGACTATCAACGCTGTTATCGCCTGAATGATCAAAGGCCCGACATGGAGCGTTGCAATGTCCAAGCGCTATTAGACATCAACAATCTCCTTTCTGTCCATAATTGCTCGCTTTCCGATTTTCCAACTCTGCGACCCTTACCCGATCTTACTACTTTCGACGATATTTCAGAATATCCAGAACCTACTGTTGAGAACGCAGTTGAAACTGTTGACGGCTTTGCTCGCATAGCAGAAGACTCGATCGAAAGACTTAATGCTGATCAACGTGTTGCATTCGCTGCAAATTGTTGTTGCCATTGGCGATGCCACGATCCAACAACGCGTTTTCTTCCTTGACGGTCCCGGTGGTTCAGGAAAAAGTTTTGTGTATAACACCCTTATTGCATATGTCCGCTCCAAAGACCAGTATGCTTTAGCAGTTGCGTCCACCGGTGTTGCTGCATTGTTGCTTTCTGCAGGAACTACAGCTCATTCACTGCTTAAGATACCTGTCGAGAACTTGAATGAGTCGTCCTCATGTAGTATCACTGTCCAGAGTGAAAGGGTACAGCGTATCCGTGATGCATCGTTGATACTTTGGGATGAAGCACCTATGATCCATCGATACGCTGTTGAAGCTGTGAATCGCACGCTCCAGGATATCATGGGCGTAGCAAACCCAGCTTTACCGCACGTTCCATTTGGTGGAAAGGTTGTTGTTTTCGGTGGTGATTTTCGCCAGGTTCTTCCTGTTGTCAAGAGAGGCTCGAGACCCGATTGCGTTGACGCAAGTTTGGTTAAATCAGACCTGTGGACATCCATTCGTGTATATCGTTTGACAATCAACATAAGATCGCAGGCGCTTGACGACGATGAACATGCTACACGCCAAAGACAATTTGCTCAAGACCTTTTGCGGATTGGTGATGGTCAAGAGCCCAAAGGTAACATTTGTACTACTTTAGATTTCCTAATTGCTAAGCAGTAGTTTTTTTTTCGGATAGGTACTCGCGCGGCGACAATATGCACAACATCACCAATGTGATCTATCCTATTTGGATATGTTTACCGATGTGGATGCTGATTATTCCCCTCAACGCACAATCCTTGCTGCAAAGAATGACACAATTAATCGCATCAATGGCATTGCTACTGATCGCTTTCCTGGAGAGACCACGAGTATCTCGGGACAGATGCAGTGTGTGACAAACGACATGCCGGCCAAATGCCCGTTGAAGATTAAACACATTATCACTATCAGGTTCATATACATTTACTTGCCATTATGGCGTACACGTAAGTATACTCACGAAACTAATATTTCCTCACACGCTACAGGCTTTCCTCCACACCAGCTTCGTTTAAAGCGTAACATGCCAATAGTTCTCTTGCGCAACCTAAATCCGAGTGAGAGCCATTGCAATGGTACCAAGCTTATTTGCCGGACATTGCATACCCACCTTATCGAAGCCGAAATTGCAAGTGGCAGTCATGTTGGTGATCGTGTGCATATACCGCGTGGCAAACTTATTGCTTCTCCAGAATTTTCTGGATTACCATTTGAAGTTTCTCGAAAGCAGTTACTCATGAGACCAGCCTTCTGTAGGACAATTAACAATTGACAAACCTTACCCTTCTTCTCCTATCTATCCCGCATCCAATATATCGTTCAAACCCTCATCCTTGGTGCGAGTGTCAATAGCTAATCGACCACAGATATGCTCTTTGCTTACCTTGGAAGTTCTTTTTACTCTTATAGCAATTCTCGCGTCATGCTCTTTCAAAGACCAAGTCTAATATCGAACAAACCTATACCCCACAAGTGTCGTCGGGTATTTCCTTCACCCTCGATCAGCGTCGCAGAATGAAGTTAAACCGAATCATTCTCAGATTTAACGTCAAGGATTGGGCTTCTTGGACGAACCTAGTGCTATTGCGCTCAAAATGACACACAAGAAACCGGCATGCGCAGCACGCAAGGAACTGAGCAAATCCTTTGATAAAGTTGCACAAGCGCACACCAATAACCCGTCTTTGAAGCCTTATTACGAGTCCTGAAAGAGACCCTTGAAGGCTTCCAAGACTTTGTTTGACAAGAAATATAATGCTGCTACTCCAAATCGTCCAACACATCCTACATGGGACTCAAAGCAACAGAATCACCTTATTCGGAAAATAGAAAGCGAAGCGGATACTGCTCGCTTGAAACAGCTATTGCTGACTTCGAAAGCGAGGGGGAGAGATAGATACGAAACGAGACATTCATAATGAGGCAAAAAAAAACTGCAGTAGTAATTGTAGTTTTCATTAGTACGCTGAATTGGAAGCCATCCTTCAGGTGCCAGCTCGATAATCGAAGAGGGGGAGCTCGGGAAAGAGCCATGATGATTATAGAAAAAATACATGTACGTCCATGCATGGAATTGAAACTTGTTGGCACTGGCCTTGGAGATATTCGGTACAGATGTTGCAGCCATATGCGAATTCCACAGATATATCCATACGTGAATATAAGCTTATGAGGTGAGCGGTCGTAATATTGTACTTATCTTTGTTGAGCAGGTGGAGCTTAACTTCCAAGTTCCGGCCTTTCGGGCATCCTAGATCTCATTGACTTGTCGAGGAGCTTAGCCAGAAGCGATTTTTCCTGGCAAGCATACGGGACAAATGGTCCAAAATTTTTCGCAAAAGTTTGGACTTGCTTGGAACATAGTAGCGCAGGTATGCAGTATGCAATTTGTCAAATGCTAGCTAGTACACACTGATGTTAAGCCCCTGCTAGATGTGCAAAGAAGATCATTCAAGTGACACAGCAATGCAATGCTTGGCTCGATTGAAGCTTTCGGGATCATGGTCAAAATCCGATGAGCAGTATCCGAAGCTCTTTGACGTGTGTAATAGCAGCTCTGAGAAGTAGAGGGAGCGGGGATGGGAATGCCATGTGTCGGTGTAATATCTAATACAACGCCCATTCAAGCCTGGATACAATCGAAAACCACCCATATATGTTCGACCGCAATTCAACAAAGGATAAAATTGAATCCGATTACTTGACCCGAATTTAGGTACCATTGTTTGACCATTTATTTTGCTATTGGCAGGAACATGGTACGGTTGAAGTCCTATGCTGCTATCACATGGTTGTTCTCCTCCACCATGTTGACCTTTATACGTGTTACTAACGGACTATCTTTGAAGGTGGCACATCTGTATCGAAACATTCACGTGTTTCAAAGCTTGCATATCCCAAGAACCAAAACATGATTACTTCCAAAATTGATTGCAAGTTCATTTTGGGCGACCAAGGCCATGAGTACTACGTCGCCGCAGCCAAACTGTCCAGGATGGTTTCCGACGACAGGCTGTTCAGCGACCAGGGAAAATTAATTCGCCAAGGAAAGGAGGTATATATGACCTTCTGTCTGCGATATGTGGAAAAGCATCAGGAGCGGATATCAAAAGGTGAATCCTTCAAATTAACGGTACGTTTAATTCAAATAAATTCTACATTCTTATACGACATCGCTAATAACAGTCATTTTCACAATATTTCCAATAAGTGATGTCGCTATCCGTAACAGTGACCTCCATTTTCGGAACAACATTGATCGTAAGCTGTCACAGCAAAGATCCAATTCGCTTTCCACGCTGAAAGAATTTCCTTCATTGACGATGACTTCACTACGTTCATCGGTGGCCGTGGCAACGGTGTGATCTGTCAGCATTAATATCGCGATACGATCGTCACGATTATGACTAAATACTATCAATGCATCCACTGATTCCAGATGGTACGGACATACTCGACTTGCATGCTATGTGTTCTTCATTGCTAACATTATCTACTATCACTATATTTTTTAAAAAGATTGAATAATATGACTTAATATAGGAGCACAACGATGTACATCTGAAGAAATATTTCAGCATGCCGCAAGGGAAATGTACGATTATTTTCGTGGGAACGGATTGATCGATGCATGGACCTACTTGTACCGACAATGGTACACCAGAAGTCGCTGGAACCAATGGACACGAAGTGTGATTCCTAACAGGATACCTGCAGGAAAAACCACCATGTTCATCGAGGTGCACTGGAAAGTATTGAAACGCAACTACTTATATCGCCGGCCCGATGCACGATTGGACATGCTGACATAAGTCATCGTTGCAAAGTATGTACCTAGTTTGTGCCACAAATTCATGAAGGACACTGTTCGCTCTCGTGAGGCCACTAGATGGGAACGGATGTTTGTCGCTGAATGGGAGAAATACTATAATTGCACTTCGGACAACTGGCCAGGATTACTGGGAGATATTCCATACGTCAGTTACAGGATGGACATGTGGTTGCAGAAGCTACTTGTACAGTCCTTTTTTGCTATGCAAGCACCTTGTGAGAAATGCAGATTGTGGGAAATTTGCTGTTCGTCAACATTTCATCCACTGGAAGAGCACTCCTCCATTTTTTCTCGTACACGTTTCGGTAATAAGAAACATGGTATTGTTTGCGTACTTTATTGATATTGAACACTTTTTCAACCTGCGCAGCTTGCTGAGAATGTTTTTCGTGGTATGGATGTGGCTGCAAACTTACAGCTCCCACCTCTCATCACCGACAGGGCCGCGGCTGCCACCACCAACAATACCACCGAAACGGCCATAAACACGACCGCCGACCCTATCGTCATTGTCATCGATATCTCTGATGATGAAAACGAAAACCAAGAATATGACGATTTGCCGATTCCCTCGAATGCCCCCCTACGAATCTTATCAAGAGCGTGAGAGCTTACAATTGGCGTTGCAGATGCAAGCCCATAGGGAACGACGACGCCAGCTACAACGTCAAGAAGATCAGTTGCAACAGCAACTACAAGAAGTGCGATAACAAAGAGAGATGACGGACCGGCATATAACTGATGAGCAAAATGATTGCTTTCAACAAGCGATTGATCGAGATAGTGTTGATACTTTTCTCACCAATGTAATCCGCCACCGCCGTAGAAGAACTATGCCAACTACATATGGCGAAATCAATCATAATACACAACACGCATTGATCTTTTTAAATATACGTGGATGTTTTCCATTTCTTACTTTTAAATTGTCATAAATATAATATACATCTTGCAATTACATAAGACAATGTGTCACCCAACATACTTTAAATTGTAGACTTCTTTTTAAAAAGGAAACCTATGGGTATCAATTCCCTCCGCCCAAGTTCTGGGGTAACCCTCTCAATTTTGTCCGGATAATTTACTTCCGGCAGTGAGATTCGCGGTTCCCTATGACACATATTTTTTGATGTTGTTGGTGATCAACACATATACCAGTGGTGCGAAGACGATGGCCCCTCATCCAACATAGCCACCTGAATACTGTTGGCGACAGTTAGATCCTGGAAAAATGTACAACTTTTGGGACGAGTAAAGTAACTGATTAGAGTGATTCACCTTTCCTCGTCTCAGTTTCCTAACCATACTGGACATGATATGAGTAAGAACATATTGTACATACGCTTTCAGCTGTTCCCGTTTCAGGGAATACTCAGATTGCATAGTGTAATCCTCTCATATCAATTACGTACATACGCTCCACTGCAAAAAATTTTTGGGTGAATTTTGGGTGAATGAGTTTTTGAAGTGATTAAACATAAGCTTTTTAACCACTTGTACTACCATTTTTAGTAACTCAAGTGGTTAAAAAAGCTTATGTTTACCACTTCGAAAAATTATTCACCAAAATTCACCCAAAAATTTTTTGCAGTGCTCGTGTAATGTGAGGCGCTAGGGTGAGAAGGAAAAGTTGCTGCAAAGTATGACGAAGGCATGCCTTGCACCTATCAAAATTGTTCTCGTATAAATAGACAGGCTGGTGTGAATATGAGCCATGTATAATTAGAAACAGCGAAGTCAACGAGGAATATATGTATATATGCAGATTATACATTCTGGTATTTAATGGGTTCGTATGGTTTAAAGGGGAGGGAGAGAGTGATCGTGGACAGAGTTGTATGTCGCTGTAGCAGCCGTGATCCCTGCTGCGTCTCAACGTATTGAAAGCAACGCTCCTTGTGCAATGGAGGTAACACACTATAATGTACCTTAGGTCCGGTTTTGTTACGTGTCCATCTGGTATTAAAGCCGTACAAAGCATTTGAGCTAATGGGGAATAGAAGCAGAAGGTACAAGGGCACCTTTGAGAGGAACCCGTTTTATCAGCAATAATTAATTTCAGATACATGTGAAGACACGTTATTCAGTAATCCATTTGAAACATAAATTTACTTCATCAAGAGAGGCGGTGACATTTGAGCTTATGCAATGCATGACTGCTAGATACCAGTTACCGTACGCCGTAGTGACGGTCCGCACATTTGTACATATATTACCTTCGGTAATGATCTGATTCATCTGTTTTTAAAAGCATTAACAGCAGTACTATACTGAATTACGTGTGTATTGTAAAGTAAAATGCATAGCGATCAATGCTTCTGGTAACACGTCCTCGTGATCATGCAAAGCGAGTTCCGATATACGTTCTTGTCAGCATCGATTTGTCTTTTGCTTTTCCCGACGAAGTACAATTGTTACCAGATCTGAATTATAGACGGACACACGAAGTTCAATCATGACAGTACTGCAGGTTTTGCAATCGGTCTCGCTATCATCACCACACTGCTTTCTGATGAAAGACAACCTCCTCCCTTCCAAGAAACCTGTTGACCACCAGTAACAAGAAACCAAACTATAATTTTCTGCTTACTTTGTCGTCAACCCTTATGCACGGTAAGCCTAACAACTGGTTGAGTAGAGTACATAGACGCGAGCAGTCCTCCGATGTCCTACTCAAGTGGATTCCTATAATATATCTGTTTCCCGCCTCCCAACCAAGTACACAATCTTACTACGTCTACTGCTTGCTAATTCTAATGTAATTTCTTCTTATTACTTACAATAGCTGATTAATTTGAACATCAAGGTAACCTCGCGACAGCATGAAAGAAAAAGACAATTCTTCGCGTGTTGTCCTTCTTTTAGTATATGTTAGTTCTACGGCGGAATGTTTGGGACGATCGAGTAAATGAATCGATTGAAACTACTCACAGACCGTTTTTGAATAAAAAACAAACAAGCTTTAGTAAGACATGTACGACGTTATTGAATACAATAAAGTATACGACGGAGAATTTGTGTTCCCTGCTTTTTCATATATGAATTCAATTGTTGTTATATCGGGAGGATCGGCAGCGAACAGCATTGGTAAACCTTATTGTAGTTTTCTACAAAGCAAGATATAACTAACAAACGAAACGAATAATAATAAAAAAAACTAAAGCTCCTGCATTTTCAAACATTACGCAGGATGTGCGCTATGTATTAGGTAAGCAAAGTGTGATGCATACGGTTGCTGTAGATAACGTTCCAAATTCCAGCAATATCGGATAACGGTGGGAGTACTGTACATGCTTGCATCCTCGTATTTGTTTTGCCTATGAACTAAAATTGACTCCAGAGTGAACTGCTGCGTGTGCTCGGAGGGCCTAGCATCGGTGATTTGCGTGCTCGCCTCACAAGGTTGATCGACGAGTCTGTGTCTCCAGAGCGCAAAGCCATCAAAGAGTTGCTTAGCTACCGACTACCAAGTCAAGGTGATATACGACCCATACGTGACGAATGGGCACTTATTGTCCAAGGTCAACACCAGTAAGCTATTGGTACACGCGCACAAAAAAAAGTTATCCGCTCAACCTTCCAAGTTTATGGGATTCCATTTCGACAGAAAAAAAAGAAGCCATTCGTGGATTTCTCGTAATGTTCAATTTTGAGATTCTCAAACGAGCTTACAAGAATTTCAACTTTCGGAATGGGTCGATCGGCAACTTCTTTTTGACGGGAGCCAGACTGTTCTTTGGATCGCTTGAAGCCGCAATATTCATTTTTGCATCGATCACGGGAATCGATGAAAATACCTCAGTTCTTCCTGTTATTGTCACCAATCATACAGCTTCCATCGCCGCCGAGCTCCAGGATGGTACAACGCTACGTGGTCAGTGTGAGATCAGCCATCCTGGATCATTATCAAGGCAAAAAAAGCCGAATGACACGTTTGCCGGCCCGACGCTATCCCAAGCAGCACAGATGGACGGCAATGACGAGGAAAGTAGTAATATGAATTTGGTGTTTGATAAGGATACAGACGAAAAGTTATCTGCGGCCGTAGGGAGGATATACTACATGGTAAAATGTCCCCATTTTTAATTTGTTTGCACACCTACTTTTTGAAGCTAATGGCAAACTATGCAGAACGAGTTCGGGCAAGAGGTTTTTCCGTGGCCAAACCCAAAATATATAGCTCATCTGAACCGCGCTGATACACTTGTTTATTCGATTGGTTCGTTGTATACATCCATCATGCCGTGTCTGATCTTGCGCAGAGTCGGGTTAACGATAAACAATTCCCCGTCTCTAAAGTACAAAATCCTAATTCTGAACGGGACAAATGATCGCGAGACGGGAGGGTACAGTGCAGTGGACTTTATACAGGCGATCACCGAGGCACTCAACCAGTCCAAATGGGTCGACACCAAACCTGGCTTTTATGACGATAAGGAAGAATACGAAGGGTATCCGTTACCCATCGAAAAACCCTGCCAGCATGTTGCATTACGGGCCAAACACTTGCAATCACCACCGTCGGCGTTTATTACGCACATGATTTACCTTACTCAATCACGTAACGTGCTCTTGTTTTCTCATCGGCACGTCCACAAATGAAACTAATGAAAGGAAATATTAGGTGTGCGTGTGGATGTTGAGGAGATAACAAGTTTGGGTATCAAGTGTGTGCCAGTCGTTGCCCCAGGCGATGCGTATACTGCAGAATCTTTGCATGGTGCATTATTACAGATCATATCACAACGATAGAGAATGAGGGAATTAAATGGGTGCCACAGATTGAGGCATTAAAAAATAATAATAATAGCTGATGCGCACTTTTAGTTAATTCATTGCTCTTTTTTTTTTCAAAAGATGAGTACCTCTTGGACACGTAGCTATCGACCAAAGCAATCGCTGCTAACCGAGGATAATTTGCAGCGATGCATATCCATGGTAACGCAGTGGTACACACACAGGCTTACTTATTAGCTAAATTGATCAAGTTTCCACATGCTGAGGACGTTCGACATCAACGGGCATTAGAGTTCATTGAACAGCAATCAAATATTGTGAGACGCGAAGAGCAGTTACGGAAAGAACAGCAAAAAGAACGTTCATCGCTACGATTAAAGTGCTATCGGATGGATGGATTGATTGCCGTCAAGTACAAGTGAATTATCGTGCCTTGTCAGCAATTGGGTTGGCATGGATGGTCACGTTTCGAATGCGTATTTCTTGAATTGGTCGGTGCTTTTCATCCACTGGGATCTTTTCCAAGCCATCCAATGTGCTGTCGGCGCCATCGATTACCCTATGCAACCAAGGGATCAGCATCCAATTTTGTATCTGTATATATAAATATAAAAGCCACAACATACTTTCCAAAGACGGTGTATTTAGTATCAAGGTGCGGATGTTTGGCATATGTGATAAAGAACTGGGATCCGTTGGTGTTTGGGCCCGAGTTTGCCATGGAAACAATGCCTCGAGCGTTATGCTGATCTACAGTCAGGGCTTGTGCGATGGATGCAGAAAAGAAAAGCTTATTACCTTGAGAGTGGAGCGGATTTCGTCATTGAACTTTCTTCCCCAGATGGAGTTACCTCCTTTGCCTGTGCCGGTGGGATCACCCGTCTAGCTCCTTTTTTTAGCCTTTTATGAAAACGAACCCGCAGGCTTCGTGTGTATACCTGCACCATAAATCCGGGGATGTTGCGGTGGAACAGAGTGTTGTCGTAGTACCCGCTGGCGCAAAGCGCTAAAAAGTTCTTGAGTTTACAGAAATGAGTCGAATTATAATATATGGCTGGGAGAGGTTGCAGAGATTTACTTCAGCAGTGTGCGGAACGGACTCGCAAAACACTTCTATTTTAATGTCGCCAAGATCTGTGTGTAATGTAACTGACTACGGGCGATGATTTAGATCCTTTCCGGTTGAAACAATGCATCGTTTTACCATTGCTATTGAAAAAGAGATTCGTATTTTATTACAACTGTTTTAAAGTATATAAAAGACTCCCTCTTGGTGATGTTCTACAAACGGGCGTTGCGTTAGCACCGGTGGGCAGAAGACTCAGAAATAAGCATGCAAGACACAACCAATCCAATCAGCGAGAAGATTGTCATATCAAGAATCGCCCTGCTGGCGGTTTCAAAACGATTGCAAAAAAAGTGATACGATCTGGGATATCATCATATGGATTTGGGGTTGTGCCAAGGCTTGTTTTTAAAAAAAGAGCTTACCTTGGGGTGTATGACACGAAAACAAGAAGTGCAGGGCGGTAAGCTGTCCCGAAAAGGCTACCTGATGACGGTCGGGGTGGCTTCGCCCGATTTGCTAAAAATAACACCGCTAGGCCACACTCGGGCTTGCTCCCGTGGACGCCTTAGGGCTGTGGTTACACACGGACCGGCTTTGTTTTCATTCTAAAGTTTGGCGGCCAGCGCTTGCTTGCTTGCTTCTTTCTTTCTCTTCTCTCCACACCGCAAGAGAACCATGTACCCCAACCATCCGCCGCCACCGCCCGGGCACAAGTCGGAATACGATCAGTATCCGTTGCAGGATACTCAGTTCGCACCCCAGCCTGTGGACAGAGCAGACCCGTTTGCGGATCCCTATCCGGCAGACGACCAACGGAACCATGGAGGCTACGACCACCAGCCGCTTCTGCGCGATCCGCCGCAACCGTTCTACCCGCCAGATAACTATGAGCCCGCGCCCTCGCCTACACCTCAGTTCTCCGCCCCCTCTCCGCATGCCCAGTTCGCCGCGCCGCCGTCTCCCAATATGCACTACGGCGGTGCGCCACGACGTCAGCCTCGTCGCTACAAGACAAGTGAGTCTCCATTGTGTGGCAAATAGGCAGCTGCTGATGGGCTGACCTTGTTCATTTTTTATAGCCCGAAAGGTGAAGCTTCAGCGTGGTCATTTGGTGCTGGACTGCCCTGTGCCTACCCGCTACTTGCAAGCCGTGCCTATCAAAGATACCAAGGAATTTACCCACATGCGATACACGGCTGCCACATGCGACCCCGCCGATTTCGCGTCCGATGGGTACACATTGCGACAGCAGCTACTCGAACGAAATACAGAATTGTTTATCGTCCTGACCATGTACAACGTAAGCCCTTTCTCTCTTATTTTTCACACACAGCGCGCTTATGCACGTCATCGCAATGTAGGAAGATGAGGTCTTGTTTGCACGAACAATGCACGGCGTCATGAAAAACATTTCGTACCTGTGCGCGCGTGATCGTTCGCGAACGTGGGGTCCGGATGGATGGCAAAAAATCACCGTGTGCATTGTTTCGGACGGCCGTCAAAAAATCAATCAGCGCACCTTGTCCCTGCTGGCGACTCTTGGCGTGTACCAGGAAGGTGTTGCAAAGAACATTGTCGGTGACAAGGCCGTGTCAGCCCATATTTACGAGGTAAGCCATTCTCTTTGTTTGTGCATGGAGAAAGAGACTAACGACGACCCTTGTTTGTAGTACACAACACAACTTTCCGTCGATCCTGACATGAAGTTCAAGGCAGCTGACAAGGGCATCACGCCATGCCAGATCCTGTTCTGTCTGAAGGAAAAGAACGCAAAGAAGATCAACTCGCATCGCTGGTTCTTCCAGGCCTTTGGTCCGCTCATCAAGCCCAACGTCTGCGTCCTGATCGACGTCGGCACCCGTCCTGGCCATTCGTCTATTTATCATCTGTGGAAGGCCTTCGATATCAACTCGAACATCGCCGGTGCTTGTGGTGAAATCCGTGCCCTGACCGGTAGGTTGTTATTGTTTTGAAGACATTCTTTGTTTGCTCATGCATACGGAAACAGGTACCGCGGGTGTGGCGCTGCTGAACCCCTTGGTGGCTGCGCAAAACTTTGAATACAAGATGTCCAACATTCTCGACAAGCCGCTCGAATCTGTCTTTGGTTACATTTCCGTGTTGCCGGGTGCCTTTTCCGCTTATCGTTTTACCGCCCTGCAGAACGATGCCGACGGCAAAGGTCCTTTGGAGAAGTACTTTTTGGGTGAAACGCTGCATGGTGGAGACGCCGATATCTTCACGGCCAACATGTACCTCGCCGAGGATCGTATCTTGTGTTACGAGCTTGTTGCCAAGAAGGATGCGCACTACGTCTTGCACTATGTCAACCGCAGTTACGGTGAGACCGATGTGCCCGACCAAGTTCCAGAGTTCATTTCGCAGCGTCGTCGATGGCTGAACGGCTCCTTCTTTGCGGGTGTTTACGCACTGTGGCATTGGCGCAAGGTCTGGACCTCGGATCACTCGTTCATCCGCAAGATGATGTTCATGGTCGAAGATGCTTACAATACCTACAACATGCTCTTTGCCTGGTTTGCTATGGTGCGTTATTGCAGCTGTTGATTGCGTTAATAGGGCTAGTGCTGATTTGCAAATTATTTTAGGGCAATTTTTACCTCACTTTCTTCATTCTCACACGCGCATTGGCCGCCGATACGCTCGACCCCCGCCCCTTCTCACAAACCGTTGCCAATGTTCTCCACGTCATCTTCAACTATATTTACCTCCTGCTGCTCATCATCCAGTTCATCCTCGCCCTGGGCAACCGTCCGCAAGGCTCCAAATGGGCTTACACAGGCAGTATGATCTTCTTTGCTGTTCTGATGCTGTACATGATCTTTGCCACCGTCTGGATCACCGTGGTGGGAGTTCAATCCGCTGTGGAGGCCTCTGATGGCACCGTACTGGGCATGCTCGGCCAGGCCATGTTCCGCAACATTGTTGTCTCGTTACTCTCGACCTACGTCATGTACTTTGTGGCCAGTTTCCTCTTCCTCGACCCATGGCACATGTTCACCAGCTTTGTGCAGTACATTTTCCTGTCTCCTAGCTACACCAACGTATTGAACATCTATGCATTCTGTAACACCCACGACGTCTCCTGGGGTACCAAGGGTGACACCAAGGTGGCTACGGATCTGGGTGTCGTCAAGTCGAGCAAGGATGAGTCGGGTGACCACACTGCTGAAGTTGAGGTGCCAACGGAACAAAAGGATATCAATGACGCCTACGAAGCCGCATGTCTGGAACTGCAACGGAAACCCGAAGAGGAGGTGCAGCATCGCGATGCACAGACGAAGCAAGAAGATTACTACCGTGCCTTCCGTACTCGCATTGTGGCATCCTGGATTATCAGTAACTTGGCATTGATCGCCATCATTACTGAGACTGCATTCAACGCTTTGGGTGATTTTGAAGAGCGTAGCATGATCTATCTTGGCTTTGTCTTGTGGTCTGTCGCAGCCCTATCGTTTGTCCGATTCTGTGGCTCATGTCTCTACCTCATCTTCCGAATCTTTACCGGTTAAGACGTCTGTCTTTTCTTTCTCTTGTATATTTATATAACCTTCTTGCATATACATTTACTTTTATTTGTAATGATCCCCAAACCTCTGTAAACTCTTGAAAATAAAAAATCTACTTCTGCTTTGTATACTCAGCCTCGGCCCGTCTTTTCAGCTTAGCCATTTTTGTGTTACGTTGTACCAAAGTGTCTTTTTGGGTAGAAAGTTCCGTCAGCTTTTGTTGTCATGGAAACTGTCTCCTTGGCATTCACTGACAGCAAATTGTGGTCACCGGCTTCCCACTGTTTCTAAACAAGGTGTGGCAAAGCAGTGTGCACGTGGCTCAGCCAGCATCTCCATAACCCCGCTTACCATCAACGTATGCTGGTAAATTTTATGTATGGAAGACTTTAAGCCTGGCCCTGTACGTAGGGATACGATCATTTCTTTGCGGTGCGAGTATGTAAATATAAACGTATGTAAATGTAGATCGGATGCCATATCTTGAAAATCCTCGCTGTGAAAAAGACAGGCAGATGTGATATACAATGCTTCCAAAAAGTAATATCGCTGCTCAAAGAAGTCAAAAATGGAAGTCGCTGTATATTTTACATTATAAAAATTGGGCCCTAATAAAAAAAAAAATTGGGCCTTGACGACATTGATTATTACGGATAGCGACATTACTTTTTGGAAATACCGTATACAAATGACTGTTATTGGCAATGCGATGTAAGAATATAGAGTTGATCCGAGTTGAGTGCACTGTTGACTTGCAGGATCCAGTCTTTGAGATACATTTATGGTACCTTTCCACATATCGCTGATACAAGATCATCTATCACACCCTTTCTCTCGTGAACCAGCTTCCCTTGGTACTTGAATGATTTGTTGACACCTTCTGGAAACATTCTGGGCAGCACAGCTGCTGGGAAGGTGTATTCTGACCATCTTGACAGGAGTCATATTTTGGGTCTTGGATAAATAGCCTTCTTTGAGACATGCGAATGACTTGATACGGGTTCTCTGATTTCAAAGATAGCCCGCTAATTCAAAGGTTACATATTTAGTTAGAATTTAATTGATCTGCTCCTATAAAGTATCCCGTTAGCAAAGCTTAAAAGCCTCAAATCTGGTGAAAATAAGAGCAACCCCAAAGTAACACATGCTTCTTTGATCGCACAATGTTCCCGCCAGTACCAAACAGATGATCAAACAAAGGTACATCGATTCGAGTCAAATAGGAGTGCCTGGATTTTCGAGCACGGTCCAGCAACTCTGCCCATTGGTTTTCTGCTATTGGTTTCTGACCGAGCGAAGGTACCCGAGGGTTGTCGGTCTACACGCATTGCGAGCCCTATGGTAATTAAGCCACATGAAGTTACAGTTCCAATAGCTAGGACGACACGAAAAAGGTATACTCATACTGGTTCTGTTTAAACGTTTTCGATGCAAGATATCCATTCTTTTTCTGTTAATTGGATACCAATCTATTACCACTTATATATTTCCTCTCTTTGAGCAGTACGACCCATGCATGCTGCTCTTGACATGATAAATATTATTATAAGTTTTGCTTTATAGCATAAAAATGATGCGATAAGTCAGTTAACGCACTTGCTCCACCATATGGCATTATCAGGCAGGGGCACTCGTAACGGCGCCAGCTCGTGCGGCCTGATAAATGCCATATCACGGCGGAGCCGTGTGTTAACTAACATTTAAAGGCCCAGGGGTTACTTCCTGATGTTTCTTATTAATAGAATGCAGTGGAAAGAGTTGTGCGAAAGAAACCATTTGTGATATCATTATTCGACAATATGTCGGTGGCTTCATCTTTGTTGCTGAACTGAAGACACATATAATGGGACCATAGGCATTAATTCAGCTATAACATTTACATCAGTGAAACGACTAATAGACTAGGCTGGGCTGATCGGAAGCGAAACACCGTCAGTATTTCATCAATTCATTGTGAATGTGTCTTGTACTGTTAATTATATACTAGCTAAGTTGATCAAATTATGACCAGCTTATAATAGCAATTGCATCGGGATAATTAGCCCATACAAGCTTTTTCGCGATACGAGAATGGCTAGGTGTTACCTCCACAACCTATCCATGGATCAAGCCCTGCCGCGGTTAACCTTCAGGCTATTACTTCTATAGCAACATATTCAACCAGATGTCGAAAATACACTTTCATCGATCAGATATACATTGCGATATCCAGTTAGTTGTGTGCAATAAAGGTATTTGCTTGCAACGATGGTAACCACACCGAACTCCGCGAATAATTCACTGGAGGAAGTGGAGTATGTGGAGCGACAACTCAAATGCCTTCCGCCGTTACTTCATCAGACGACCCTGATTCGAATCATATAAAGCATGAACACGATACGGAAGCATCGCTCCTATCTCGAAATTTCGAGACCCTGACGAACATTGACGATATACGCGAATGTCTACGACTTTTGGATGAAGAAGAGACGCGCATCGATGCATCACTCGACGCCATGCTTTCGCAAGAGTCCGACTTGTTAGACGCTTTAGGCACGCTTGACATACTAAGGTTAGCCATGGTGCTTTGCATTGTGCAATGCTAGAGTAGATACTGAACGAAATACAATAGGCCACAGCTGAGGAACTTGAAGACAGATTCATCGCAAATGGTCAACATTATTACAAAGACGTCCCGACTGGCTGAAGGCATCAGTGATAAAGTCAGACAACTGGACCAGGAACAGGTATATAATTGTTGTTCCAAGCTGGTATCCAGATGTTTTAATGCGGCTCAAAGTCCAGGGCAAAAGAATCGATACGCTATGTCGAAGATGTTCAGGAACTCAAGCGATGTATAGCTGGTATCCAGGAAGCTATGCGACACAAGGATTATGATGCGGCCGCCAATTTGCTTCAAAGTGCCTCGCGAATCGATCCAGCTATTCTCAACGGCTCTTTGGCCGAGTTTACAGTGGTAAATGTCCACTACGGAAGCGCATTACAAAAACATTCGCTGATATGCCATGTTTTAGCCAACATCGGAGGATCCTGATCACCCAGCTAAAACGCTTGCTGATGCCAAATCTACACTATTCGATATATTCTCACAGCGCTTCGACGACGCAGTTATGCAACGCAACGAAGCAGATATTACGCGTTACTTTAAACTATTCCCACTTATTGGATGCCAAGCCGAAGGTCTGGACAGATATTCTCGCTTTGTATGCAACATTGTCAAAGCCCGATGCAGCGAAGAACTACGCATGGGAAACAGTAAGTGGTGCCCAATTCTGCTGCATATACCGTGGCCGCTAACATCAACTGATAGATGCATCTCCTATTTATTTCGCCGATACCCTTACACGCTTATTCGAGAACATTGCTGTTATTATTGATCAACACCAGCCGTTGGTGGAACTGCATTATGGCCAAGGTCGGATGTTGCGTGTGATCCAGCGCTTGCAGGAAGAAAGTGATGTGGAAAGCGGACGTATTCTGGACCAATTTGTTCAAAATCGCAAGCTGGAATCCAAGGTATTCACTTTGAGAATCCCTACATTCGACAGAAACTAATATGAGCGTTTTAGCTTGTGGAAATCCAGTCTCTGAATATCGCCATGATCCGATCATCTACAACTAACTGGAGTGCATCTCCTGTACAAAATGGAACAGGCAATGGCGGGAGCGTATCTGGTACTGGAGCTTCGGCACAATCTAGCAACAGCAACCAGCTTACCGATCCACGTCAACTCGATGCCAACCTTTTGGAGCTTGCTTTGATAAGTCAGCGAGGTTCCCTATTTTATCAATTTATCAACGAGCGAGCAACCGATGAAATGGAGCACATTGGCACGGATGAGACTACACAGGATATGATCATGCAAGGAAAGGACAAGCGTTACTACGGCGACAATGGACTACTGGCTTCCTCTGGACTGGCCAAGCGGACAAAGGAGTTGATGAACTCGTACCTGGTGATCGACAGTTATCTTTTGAGACGTAACATTGACAAGGTAATGTTTAAAAAATGTACTTGTCTGCATGCCATAAAATCGTAACATGGGATATCGTAGGCAATGAAACTAGATGACTACGATCCATCTTCAAGTCAGACATCGACCTGTGTGGATGATGTGTTCTTCATCCTAAAAAAAGTGGTGAAGCGAAGCATATCAACATGTGAACCAGATGTCGTGGTTGCAACGGTCAAAGCTATATTGAAGGCTCTGGATAACAGCTATCTTCAGGTATTCCAGCAGAAAATGTCGGTGACCTTTGCCGGACAGGAACCAGGCAACCGAAGTGCTGAGCGATCTGCAGAGCAAGCAAAAGTCAATTACATGGTATATTTTGAAGAGAATGATAATATCATCTTTACTGACCAAATCGTAGGTGTTGCTGAACAATCTGAACGTAAGCGCCGAGTATATGCAACGTCTTGCGCAGGACGCAAGACCTGAAATCGAAGCAGCTATATGGAAAGAGAAGGAATACGATATGAAAATCGCGACAAAAGCACTGGATGATCTTGCAGCTGCATCTTCCAAGTTCCAAAAACTACTTCAGGTAAAGGAAAATTATCTAATTTCAATTATTACTCACATCTGTGATATAGAGCGGTATGGAGCAGTTGATGACGCAAATATTGAAACCAAGAATCCGACCGCTGTTTCAGCATGCTTATCGCGAGGTCAAATATGTGCTGGAGGAGGACGAATACAACGAAGCGGATGTCGAGGAGCTATTTGTAAAACGGTTCAGAGGAGGATTCGACAAGATGATCGATTCTTATCGACGGACTCTTACCGACGCCAACTTTGCTTCAATCATGGGTTTGGCCCTTGACGCGATCACTGCTCAATGGGAGCGTATCATAGCACAAACACGTTTCAACCAGTACGGTGCTCTACGCTTCGACAAGGATTTGCGCTCGGTGATTCATTATCTATCTTCCATGACCGAATGGCTCTCTCGGGATCGGTTTACCCGACTTAACCAGATGGCAACGCTGCTCAATTTTGAAGAGGTACGTTTTAACACTTGTTTATCGTACCGTATCCATTAACAGGCTGTTGCAGCCCTCCGAGATATACGATTATTGGGGCGCGAAAGCGGGACCCGTTAGCTGGCGACTGACAGTCGCAGAGATCAAGAAAATATTAACGCTAAGGTAAAGGTAGATATACTCTAGAAATATAGTAAGCTGATATTGAAAATTAGACTTGATTTTGATGCTGAGGAGGTAGCTAATCTCTCGCTGTATTAAAAAAAATACGTGTGAACATTGTCTCGCAAAAGCTTGGACTTTATTTCGCACCAGTTTGTTTCGATTTGTTTCGATGGAAATACCAAAGGCGCGTTCGGATGCAGAAGCCATTTTGGGGAAATCATTTTGGAGAAGTCATTTTGGGAAAACCGACTTCCTCATCCAGAAAATTGCTTTTTTTTTTTTTTTTAAAAAAAAAAAAGTACATTCTGGTTGTTATTTGAATGCGCTCCGAGTTTGATGCGTACTTGGAAGAATACACATTTTACATTCCAATGACAACACATACTCCAGCGTAGCCTGGAACTTACAGTCTATTTAATCACCACCTGTTTTTTTGCAATAAGGATAGCTACTCTTGATGTATCTCGTTCCTTTTTTCTTATCTCTACTTACATTTACTATCGTCTCTTACGATAAAAAAGTAGCTGCGGCACAAGCGGATACCTACGATCAACTATGGAAAAGACAGAATGATCCCAACAGAGATATAACGTTGTGCCCTCTAAACGCTGGTCGAAATATTTCTCAATTAGCTGATCTCGTAAGTGAAATGTAGTTTAAGCTTCTTTGCTATTGTGAGATTATGATTGATGCTAATAAAATTAGTATAACCATATGGCGTACGGTGCACTAGATAGTGGGTACTTCCACGGAGCCACGTATCCAAGGACCATTGTAGTGGGCAAATTCCTCCAATTGTTGAACCCTAGCGGTGTCTCTATTGGAACTGCTAATACGCTAGAATGCGTTCACAGTCAAAAAATATTTAATGTGTATACCGTTGCCCTGGGATTGATTGACTCACGGGAAGGAAGCTCATTAGTAGACCCGACAGTCTTATATGGCGATGGGTTAGTAGCACCAGCGTATCAAAAAAACATTACCACATACGATCCCGAATGTCGCACGTATGAACCGTTCCCTGAAACAATTGGTTCTGTTAAAGCCATCAAACAAGCATTACGTGGCGCGTCCAAGTATCTAGCTAGACTTTCTCCTGATATGAAACTAGATTCACAGAGCAACATCAATACTATTGGCACCCAGGCTCACCCAGCATACCGCGTTCTCACTCTCAACACTTGTGACCCTCCAGCAGCAGATGATACAACGTGCTCATCTTTTACATCACAGCAATTGTCGGATCCAGCTGGTATCCTATATGGCAAAGATGGATGGAGCGGACCGAAAAACACAACCATTTATGAAGATGCTCAGACAATTGTGATAAACGTACGTTCACTCGCCTGAAGCTTATGTTTCTCTCCATCTTTGGATATATATTTAAGTTTTATGTGAATAGATACCTGTTCGAGAAGGCGGTTCTTTGGTGATACCTACGGATGCAAGTATTGGATTCAAGAACTGCAAAACAATCTTCAACTTCTATCCTGTCGATGCAAACGGCAACTTTGTCGATAAAGACACATCATTCAATGTCACATATGATGGTACATCTGGCGCTCTTGAAGGCTTTGTTTTGATTCCCGGAGGTAAGTAACAATCAAACTTTATTATGCATTTGTGAACATAAAGTAGTACTAACTTTAGTCTACAGGAAAGTTCTATGCTGCAACGCCAGTTGCTGGAAAGCTATTTGCAGATACCATAGAAGATTCTGCCTCAGGATTACTTGATTTCTCATGTGGAGCTTATTCCGGTTGCTTCCCTGTTGCAGATTACTGCTCCATTGTGACCACCACCACCACAACTTCTACAGCAACAAAAACTGAAGCATCCACTACTACGACCACTACTAAAGATTTAACAACCACTGCCACTCGTAGTCACACAACCGATACACTCATTGTGACAGTAACAGGTCCTACTACTACCACCACAATCACTACGACATCAATAACAACTCCTCATCCAACTACAACTATGACTGTAACTGACCCTATATTTATACCTGTCGATAACAATTGGGATGATGAAAGAGATGGGCGCTGGAAAAAACATTAAATTATAGATTGAATGGCATAAATTTTTTTTCTCTCTCATTTTGACACCAAATTTTTAAGTTGTGCTCCGATCCTACCGAGACCCTTAAGTTCGCTACGAGGAACTGCTTATAACTAAGATTCATACCGAAATTGGCATTACATACAGATAATCAAAAATTTCAGCGTGCTCTACTAGCCGAATCCATAGAACGAACTAATCTTTTCCCTTTCACTGTGTTTTCCTTTTATATTTTTTAGCTAACTACTCCCAATCAAATCTTTCGTTGCTGCAATACAACAGTCTGTGGTAGCCTTATACACGAAGAGGCTACAACAGTATGCTCAACACCATTTCTGACTCTATCACTTTTTTGTGCAGAGGAATACTAAAAAACATGCTTAATAAAGTTCAACGCGCCGTAGCACGAGTATGATCCGTTAAATGTTACTAGAGGACAGTCTACTAGTCTGAGTAATTATAGCGAAGACGGCGCACGTACATGATTCACGTTATCCAAGATGTCACTCTTGTGAAACCATATTCGTTTTACTTTTTTTCAAGAAAGAAGTCAGTTAGTACGTACCGTGAACATGCCAAGTATCGAGGAATGTCTCAGTCCAGCCTTGAGCGATGATTTTTTTTAGCAAGACCAATACGATATCTCAAAAAGCGAATATTCACTATAGTTATTATATTAGCTTTATAATGTTGGAGATCATACATACATGTGTACCTACATACATATATAATACATATATTGAAAAAGTTAAGCGATTTGATTTCGGTACGTAGCTTTTGATCGCAACCAGGGCAAGATGTTTATATAACACTAGGAAGCATTCCGCCATCGGGTCTAGGGCTTTTAAAATGGAATTAGAATGTAAAATATGGTATAAATAGTGTCCATAAATATCACCTGAAAACGGTCGCTTTTGCTATACAACGTATTTACGCAATATGCATTCCGTCATTTGGGCATCGGTGCTACTCGTACTTGGTGCTACCACCGAAGCTGCTCTGGTACCTCGCAGCCACTCTTTTAACACGACCAATTCATATCCCTACCATCAACTGTGGGAGAGACAATCGTCCGATGACATCGTTGTATGCCCTCTCTCAACGCCTGGTCAAAGCACATTGGCAGATATTGTAAGAGAAATCTCTTTATCAAATTATCCTTATTGACATTCACTTGCTAGTTCAATCACTTTGGAATGCTTGCTGGGGATATAGCGTCAACTACATCAAACACTCTTCCCTTTGCAGTTGCAGGGAATACATTTAGCAACTCAGCCGCGCTCACTATCAATGGAAATGCTGGATCAGACTGCTCGGGTGGTGTGGCGGACGTATACAACTACGGTCTCGTTGTCGGTACCACAGAGGATATTAGGGCACAAGTCACTGTCAATGGAAACGCATTTTTAGTCAACCCCAGCAACACAGACGTTGCTGTCAGTGGGAGCCAATGCGCCAAAAATTCAGTTAGCAGTGGTTTGGTGGACTTTGCAACGATCAAAAGTGGCATTCGCACCGCATCCAAATTCCTTGCCGAACTCCGCCCAGATTTGAAGATCGACACGGCTGGTGAAATCACCCAGATTCGCACGCAACAAAATCCTCACTTCCGTGTCATGACCCTGAACTCATGTGACACACCTGCAGACGGAAGCCGAACATGCTCAGGATTAAGTGTTGATGATCTATCAGAAATTGGAGGAATCTGGGCTGGTGGATCCTCGTGGCAAGGCCCAACAAATCCAGAAATCCTGGATGATGCAGAGACTGTGGTCATCAATGTAAGTACACTTCTCTTTCAGCGAGAAAATCCGTCATGGATATATGTTAAAATCTGAATTCAGATACCACAAACAGAAGACACGACTACGTTTTTGCGTACCAATCCTAGTCTGAAGCTTAAAAATTGTAAAACAATTTTCAATCTTTATGCTGTGGACACGAATGGAAATTTTATGGATAGTGGCTACACCGAATATCACGTCCAATTTTCAAATACCATAGCTACTGTATTTGAAGGTTTAATTTTGTCATATGGAGGTGAGAAAAAGTCATACCGAGACTGATTTTGAAAGTGTTTAACAAGATACCTAGGTGTGTTTTCTTCCATTGGTAGGATTGGCGGCAAGGTATTCTCAAATGAAGACGTAATTCAAATTGGTACATTCGACGATTTTTCATGTGGTTCCTATACCGCATGCCTTCCAGTCGAGGGATATGAGCCTACCTCGTCAGAGAGTTCATCGTCCGAAGAAAGCTCGTCTTCCGAAGAAAGCTCGTCTTCCGAAGAAAGCTCGTCTTCCGAAGAAAGCTCGTCTTCCGAAGAAAGCTCTACAAGTGATGAGAGCTCATCATCCGAAGAAAGCTCAACAAGCGATGAAAGCTCATCATCCGAAGAAAGCTCTACAAGTGATGAAAGCTCATCATCCGAAGAAAGCTCTACAAGTGATGAAAGTTCATCATCCGAAGAAAGCTCTACAAGTGATGAAAGTTCATCATCCGAAGAAAGCTCTACAAGTGATGAAAGTTCATCATCCGAAGAAAGTTCTACAAGTGATGAAAGCTCATCGTCCGAAAGCTCGACTTCCGAATCATCTGACAGTACAACTTGTACTCCTGAGACTACGACAACCAAAACCATTACAGATATTACCACCGCAATATCAGGATCCACCACTACAACCGATCTTACAACAGAGACTACCACTGAAAAGCGCACAATTGGTAGCACCACTGTCACTGTTACCCAGGATGCTACTTCCACAGTAGCTACTACGACAACGCAAATCTATACTACGACTTACACTTCCAGCGGGTCAACTGTTACCAACATTGTAACTACTGCTAAGCCAGTTTTTGTGCCTGTACAGAATAGCTTTGACGACTTGGAAGAAGGTGACAGGAGACATGGTAATTGGCGACATGATGACTGGAAAGATGGTGACTGGCACGATCATGACCGGGGAGATGATGACTGGAGAGATGACGACTGGAGAGACGACGACTGGAGAGACGACGACTGGAGAGATGATGACTGGGAAAGCTAAACCGAATATAAGTCAAGGAACCAATAATCACGTTGTATGTACCACGCTATAAATTGTTAGATAGTTATGGCTACACACCCATCTCTACATATAATAAGACATATCTAATAAATGAAAACTAATTTATTTAAAGTTATATAAATAGAGCTGTACATGCATAATAGTGGAGTTCAGTGAACGTTTATATGACCCTAACAAAACATGGAAGAGATCTTTTTCCATATGAGCGTAATAACAAGGTAATAGTAGTTTCCTTTGATAGCTTTATAAAAAGTTTATATTACAATTGTTGTATAACTTTTGGAAGTCATAAAGGTCTTCCGTGTAGAAGATAATCGAATACTCAACTTCACTTTTTTTATGTTTATAATCCTACGAAGGTTCATTGAACTCTCCTAATACAAGAGGAAAAACTCTAACGACAAGGCATCTCCTCATTCTAATATCGAAATGTGAGATATGCCACCATCAATGTCAGTCACCGCCTAGTGTAAACTTTAATGGAATTAGCTCTACTCTTGCCATGCGGTAATGAGAACGTACGTACAGTGAACGTCCACTTCCCCCCACCCGTTTTATTCCTCATCCGCGCGTTTATGCTTGGTTCGATCATTCTCTTCGTTCCACTTTGTATTTACTTTACCTTGCAGTTTTGGACATCCCATCCGCATAGGAAGAAATCACGGGTGTCCGGTGTAGTAGCATCTTCGCTGAGATCAAAATCGGTCAGCTACGAAAGTTTTATCATTACTACTAGGTGAGTGGACAGCAGCACGTTAAATAAGTAAGAGCGATGAGAAAGAGTGAATAGCCCATAGTAATAAAGAAGTATAAATATGCATTTTGTACACCACTTTGAATGATTTGGTTATGTATTCGTGACATGTGTTTGTATGACATTCTATGCGTATGTTACGAACATTGAACGTTTATTAATGACAATTCGTAAGTGCTTTAATCCTCACCCACATGTATTTTAGCAACGTTTACAAAACAACTAACCCCTAGCTGTCAGATTCCTTCGTATGTAATCAAATTTGAACTACTTGCATAACCGCACCACTTTACTATCTTTTAATTTGAATAGCAACCTTGTGCGATCTCACATATACAGTAAATGGGGATCGCCGCTATTGGATGGTATTTAAAATCTATTCTGAATATGTGAAAGTGGTGAAGTTTATTGAGTTAACGCATGTAGTATGTATATTTAAAGTGTTGTCGTAAATATACTTTAATACGTACAGCATGCTGTAATTGCACTTCGTGTGTCATAAATATACTCAAAATGTAAGGCAATGCCTAGTGAACCACACATACTAGATTCTCGATACTGAACTGAAGGTTCTTCTTGTACTCTGGAAACTCTTGCTTGTATAGCAGTGTTGCAATCTGTTGTCAATACCTATCCACGCATTAGCTTGCTTATACATTCTCGCATTCTTTGCTACGTATGTGGCTTTAGATCTCAACCAGAGTAATGTGCTACTTGAATAAAACCATTCTCTAACAAATGAATATTCTAAATTGCCCAAAAGTAATCAGTATAGTATGAAAAAGCTTCCAAGTATGCTGCACAGGCATACACCTTTGCTAGCAAAATAGTCTTTTACGCAACAGGCATTCGATTATTTGGGTGTCATCGTTGTTTTTACTTGGTGCAACTGCAGAGGCCGCTTTGGTTTCACTCCGTTGCACAAATACCACCGATGCATCCAACGCTGATAAATTATGGAGAAGACAAGACGATGAGAACAAAATTAAGAGCGCGTCTCCCCTGAACCAGAGAGGCCAGAGCTTAATGGCTGATATCGTACGAATCAATGATTCAATTAGCTAACACATCTTCACTAACCTTTTTGCTGCGCTAGTTCAATCATTTCGGAATGTTTTCAAATCTGAACACTTATACTATGAAAAGCGACATCTCCTTCCCAGTTGCCGGAGACACGGTGGACTTTGAACTTGCGAGCGCTATAAATAACGGTGCCCCTGTTTGCAGTGCGGGTGTGGCGGATGATATCTATAACTATGGCTTTCTTGTCGGTACACAAAGCAATTTTGATTATCCAGTCTCCGTAAACGGTAATGCGTTTTTACCCGATCCAAGCGTAGATAGGGTAACCGTAAACGGTGACCAGTGCGATATATTCCCGTTCGCTGACAGCAAGGTCCAATCCGATGATGTCAGAAAAGGTGTTTATGAGGCATCCAAGTATCTGATAAGTCTTTCTCGGGATCTAAGACTTGACATTGATGATGTCATCTCGCCGATTGGAACGTCTGCGAGTTCCCTTACCGTATGACAACTCTCAACATATGCGAAGTCTGTGCGACAGATACTGTAGCGTGTCCGAGACTGCTCGAAGGAGAAATATCTGTAATTGATGGGATTTGGGCTTGGTGGAGCTTCATGGACTAGGCCACATAATCCTGAAATTTTCGATGATGCAGAAACAATAGTAATCGATGTAAGCTTATTTCTAGCATATCAGTGTAATTCATTCTCATTTACAGTCTCTACCCTGTTGATATCAAAGGCATCTTAATGAATAATGCCCGTGATAATTTATTTAGCATCATCTATACGAATAACAACGTATACCTCTTTTGAAAGATTTATTTGGACTATGGAGGTGGGCATTGATGACATATGAGTTTATAAAAGGCTAACATTATCTGTAAGTACAATCTCCAATACTTGCAGTTCAGCGCCCATTAGAGGTAAGCTATTTGGATCTGGGTGTATAAGCGATGTTAGGGATGTCTGTAAAAGTTTTCTGTGTAGTACACACACTGGCTGTGCCCCAACCCACGATCTCATTACAGTATCCGAATGCCTGTCGACAGAAGAAAGCTCAAACTGTACCCTTCAGACAACCACCAAAGAGACAATGACAAACGTTTCTACCACTACGGCAACACAGGATCATACAGTGGCACGTACCACTATAACTGTAACTGAGCCATCTACTACGTTTAGTACAACGATAGAAGATACTTATATCACAACATATACATCTGATGGCTTGACTATAACCAATATAGGAACTACTACCAAGCCAGTACTTATTCCAGTCGAGGACGGCTTCGATGGCGAAGATGACAAATAGTGGAAGTATGGAGGCGACCGGGAAAAATGACTGGAAGAGGGACGATGAGTGACAATATGCTTAACGCTCCATCGTTGCTTTTGTTTCAAAGAGACGTTATCATTATTATTACAGAGAGTTTTTCATTCGTATATGTGTGTTTAAACATAATGCGATCGAGTGTTGAAGGTGACATGTATTAATCAATATGAAAGCATGCAAAAAATGTGATGAATATGATACTATATTGGAGCAAGGCAAAAAATAGTGAAGAGTTATTTTGGCCCCTTACCATAAAAATCGTTATCCACAATATGGCGAAAACATTGCAGGATAACACTGTTTTCATGCTGGATCTCCTTCTCCAGTAGCTGGTCAACAGCTATAGTTAGAACCTTGGATTACGCTTCATTGGTGTACTTTCTTACCTTTCGCAAAAGATTCGGCCGCTTCTGGACTGGCCTGGGAACATCTTTTCTCTGCTGTTGTGGGTGCTACATACCCAACCCAGTTAGCAATCATCAGTTTCGCTTAGGTACACGTAGTGCATCACCATACCGAAGGCTTTTCATGTATGTAGCGACAGCTGTCTCCATATCGACACGATCCTCTCATAAAGTGCCGACATCGAGGACCAGCCTTGTGCGGCTTTTCTGGCAGCGCAATTTTGCCCATACTGGATGGATCTTTTGATGTAACAGCGTCTCGTTCAAGATCGATGCTTCCATCCTCACTCTCATCATCTTTGTCACTGCTGTCCGACTGGTACCCGCCCAGCGCACCCAGCGCGCCTTCCTGTTTTGGCACATCCTCATCTCGCTTCCGTTTTTTGCTTTTGGATTCAGGAAGTTGCCCGCGAGCCTTCCGCTCTTCCTCCTCTTTTTTCTAAAGTAATAGCTTAATGTACGTATACTTTGTATGTCAGCCCCACAATTGCACATACCTTGCGCTCAACGTTAGCTTGCGAAGGCCAGTTCTTTTTACGCTCAGCGATCCAAGCAGCCAATGCTTCCGGCGTATCGAGTTTGGGTGCATTGGGTGGGGCAACACCGTCCGGTTTGCTCCTTTGTGTGCACACTTGGTCAGAAAAAGTCCATATTTCACACGCGCAACCTACTTTTTAGATTCTCCTTTGCCGTGCTCTACTGCCAAGTGCTCGTCCAGAATCGTCTTTATGCCCGAAAACGCGCAATCTGGGCACTGCATGTGTTGCGACATGTGTTGCTCTACTGCTTTGGCAGACTTGTACCATCGATTGCAGCAAAATGTACTATCACGATCCACACGTTAAAGACCTTATTCGGTTCGAGCCGTTTGTCCGCATACCTTTGTGCGGCGTTGGTTGAAAGATCATCGTAGGCTACGACGGATCGTTGGGTATAATCGGCGTACGTCTGGTCATAGGGTGCGGTTGCTTGTGGAGGGCGTAGTACAGACGAGATCGAGGCTGCTGCCAGTGCTCCCAAATTCTGTCGTTGCTGTGTCTGAGACTGCAAATGGTGAACAATGGATCCGGATTCAGGCGCTTGTTGGTAGTAATTGGCCGAGTACGCGGGCTGTGACACTTGTTGATAATACTGCTGACTCCATTGCCAGTTCGGATCGTTTGCTTGCCACGAATAGGACATTAGTTAATGTGGAACCGGAAAAAAACTTTTTGAAGTATTCGGAGTAACTTGCTTTTGCTTGAACAACAAGCGTTTTGTGCAACCATCCTTGTCACTTCACGCAGGCACACGCTGGCACTGGATTGAGTTGTATTTCGATGGCGGTACTGTTGTCTCTTCTTTTCTTTTTCCTCTCCAACCATGCCACCTTGCCACAAGGCCTCCCAAACTGAATCTCCCAGCCATTGCTGTAGCGAAAAGATTGCAGTGGATATCACAACCTCGGACTCACGCCAAAAGAAGTCAAGGATCCAGCTGCCTGGAGAGAGCGACCTTTTCACCTCGCTCCGTGTGTTATGCGTGGTGGATATCGAGTATCCCTTTCACGTTCACACTAACAGACCCTCTTCTCTTGCGAAGCTGGACATTGTGCTGCAAAATGGACTCTTGGTCATTAAAATATCCTTTTTGTTCAACGATAGTATTACAGACATCTCTCAACCCTTAACACGCCATTCTTTTTGTTATACTGCGACAGCACAGTGAATGGACTTGATTACGCAGATAGTATGGCTTGGATGCAGTATCCTTTGCAAACGGTTCGTGCGCAAGTCAAGGTCATGTCCACCTTACATACGCCTTATTTAGATCATGGACCATTGTGGATTAAAGTGCGAGCAGCCATCCAATCCTGAGCGCTCCCATATCCAATGTAATGCCATGTTCACATTAGGTTTACTGGTTTCGACCGGCAATAATAATCTGACTCTTACGTTGCAGGCTATCAGTTCCGGTCTGCACGAACATCATCATCCTTCCCACCTTTGTCCTTTCTACTGAAACGACCGGCATCATATGGCAATCTTGCTCAAATGCATCTGACCATGGAGTGGGAAACAAAAAATATCCTTTTTCAACGTACATGTGCTGAGGAAGAGAAGCAGCTATTGATGGTGTCATATCCATAACGACCTATGACTTAACACATCCTTCTCGACTAACTGAAGCATTAAAGGAATCAGACGAAGGCATACGTGAATACCTATGCAATGCCATCTTCCAGATTATATGCGACATCATCGGTCCCAAGTACCCGTTGATCTTTTCGCCCGAGTATACTGCGGTAAACTCGCTTATACCAACCCGCCGATCGGGTGCTGACATATTCCATAGCAACTCGCAGAATACACGCGATACATACCCCTCATCGCCCGATCAATCCAAAAGATGGTTGTCCAGAAAGATACGCCTGAAAAGCCAAGCGAAACCAGCCAGATTGCATCGGCAACCATCGAGGTAATCACGGATCCTAGGTTATCTCTACTAACACCAAATTGATATTGACGAACATTCAGGCTATTAAATCCAAAACGCGTATCCTTCGACCAGGACCTGCTAATGTCATGGACGATGATGTCTGGACCACACTGGTCGTTGGTTTATATGATAACTTTAAGCAGAATTTGACCGTGCCCAAGCTCGAAAAGGTATGTTTAAATGTTTACTCCTGTGTACACGAGATAACTCATTCCGCCTAGATGACGGATACTGCTACAGAACCGATACAACGGGAGCAGACACCTTATGATGCTATAGCCGAGATGTGGACCTACGAGTCGTCTTAATTTATATATGAAAAATCGAAATATATACATTTTCTCGCGTCTTTACAGCTTGAGCACTTTTTGAACGGCATCCAGCACGCGATCAAAGATCTTTGTGTTGGCAGCAATAACGCCCTTGTTGGCTTCCAAAGTACGTCCAATCGAAAAGTCCAATGGCTTGCCATAGATATCCGTCACCTTGCCTCCGGCTTCCTCTACTAGCAACGAACCAGACGCGTGATCCCAGATCTTCTCGACATAGCTCTTGCTTGTTGGCAGGCGAAGGTAGATGTCACCATCGCCACGTGAGATCGAGCAGTACTTTGCTTGGCTGTCCATGCGGACTGCAGGGCGGGTAATACCCAACAGCTTGGCAATTTCAGCAGCGTCACCGTGGGACGAGTGACCAGCTTCCACCGATTCGCAAAAGGTGCCTTCTTCGGTAGTGTTGATGTCGGCAAATTCAATCTTCTTTTCAGTGGGATCGCTGAACGAACGTTGGAGCGCGCCTTGGCCTCGAACAGCAATGAACAGAGTGCCAAGTTCGCCGTCGGGCTTGGCGGGATCAACAGGCAGGTTGGGAGCACCCATCACACCCAGTTGGACTTGACCGTCCACGATTAATGCCAGGCATACTGCGTATTGTCCTCCACGAAGAAAACCTTTCGTGCCATCAATAGGATCCAGTGCCCAGTGACGACCCTTTGAACCACCTGCATAGTTACCGCGATCAATTGCTTGCAAAATCTATGATGGAAGTTAACAAAACCCCGTTTTCAACTAGTAAAACCGTAGCAACTGTACCTCTTCTTCGGAGAGCTTTTCAGAGTCGGCAAGAACGCCGTTGGTAAGCGAGTGAACCTTTTCGCGAAGCACCTTGCCCGTGTCGCCACGCAGATCTTTGGAATCTTCCTCACCCACAATAGGATCCTGAGGGAATGCCTTGTGGAGGTATGTGTTAATGATGGCCTGCGCCGAGAAATCGGCAACTAGAATACAATGTTCAATGTTGATACAGAAAGAACAAGCTGTTGAAGCTATTTTTTACCAGTAACTGGTGATTTGTCACCCTTGGTCAGGGTTTCGTTCGCGACAAGGTGTTGGAATACAGATTGGCAAACTTTGCTGGCCTGCAGCACAGCTTGAATGGCGATGGATCGTTCAGTGGCAAGGGCTACCAACCAATAATTAGCGTCTTTGTGCCAAGGAAACGCAATGGCATGTTTTTACCAGACATCGATGTAGGGTGAAAGCGCCGCGCTTGACACTTTGAGATCGTATATGAAGATCTGAAATCGTTGGTACTCCGCAAATCTGTACCATAAGCGCGGAATATCGGTCGCCACCGGCAGTGGATGGCCCGTCGCAGCGCTTCTTTTGGAAAGGTATGCAGCATCGGATTGAAAGTAAAGAAACTTTGCGTTACAATATGCAAGGTAACGACTCTTGACGTCATATGACTTACGAATATCATTGGTTATCAGGAAGACTCTAGCGATATAACATGAACCTAACCCACTGTAGGGACACGCATTGATGCTTCGGCATCCACTTGCTTCACCCAGCCTTCCGATGTAGCACTAGCTCCAAAATGAATGCGTAGGCACGTTTCCCGAGTGTAGAATGGGACAACACCCACCAAAGGTTAAAGCTTCGTGCGCCTCGCTCAAAACTCTAACTTTTATTCTCATAATTTGCCCTACTTGCTTCAATGATCGGCATATCTGTATACGGATGTGCTTTATAGAGAAAGCAAAACTGCATCCGATGGTTTTTAGAATTAATTGTAACAGGTGGATTAGTGTAAAGCCAACTTGAAAAATATGGAAATATCAGCTATAGTCATGTCTTTTTGACGAAAAGTATGTGGTGGAAACAAAAGTGAAAAAATACGCGAAACGTCAGATCCAAGGACCATCCGGGCATAACTGACGAGCTTAAGGCCGAAAACTAAAATCTGTAGCTTGTTCAAACTGATTACAGCGATTCAGAAGTGTATCTGGGCCGATAAGCGAAAATATAAATTAGATGGCTTCGAAAGCATCATGTAGCATTGATTCTGAATAAAGATACAGACTTTTTACGTTCGTCGTTTTGAACTGGCAGCAAAGTTCACTAGATGCTTTTGAGCATGCTTACCGATTCGATCAAACGATTGGATCTTCTTGATGTTATATAAGTACATTTATAGAGAAATAGTAGGGCCATCCAATGATGTAAACAAACGAGAAATACTAACGACAGAGGAAAAGGTTTACTTGGAAGAGATGCATTTTTGACCTTTGAATGAGATTTTCAAAACACTTTGTGAAATGAGAAATCGCTTTCACTTTTGTATTAGATACACCACAACGTGTCTGCTGCAGAGCCATTGGGTTTGTGTCTCCAACATTATTTGGGATCGAGTTACGGCTGAAAAAAAGCATAAGCTCCTGCCAACGAAAATTGGCCAAAAGCGTTTGGAATGTAAGAACATAAAGATGAAAAGCATACAAATGAAATGAAAAAGATACGAGTAAAAATTCGGCAAGTCGAGAAACCAAAAGGCCAGTCCCTTGGGAAATCAACTTGGAGTTTTTTTTACTGAATCGAAGCTGATCCAGCGATTGGATCTCCTTAGAGTATCAGCAATTTTTGTAGAGAATTTAACGATGGATTAGGTAGTTTTATCAACTGGTCAAACTAGCGGCGGAGGAAACGTTTATGCAGATATGTACGATTTTTACCTTTTGCCAAGATACAGAAAAATTGACCCAGGTAAGGGACATGCTATATTTTTGTAATGGCTAGTCCCAGTTAGAAGTATTATGAGGCAGTTTAGCTTGTATTGCTAGCATGAGTTTGAGCCAAGATATGGCCGATTTTGAAAGAAATTGAGCAAAAGCAGGACCTGTAAATGGCAAATTTGGAAGTGGAAAAGTCAAATAGGAAAAAACATAGGACATGGACGGTATTATATAAAAAAAGCTTCTGATGAAGTCATCTTTAATACATACTTCAACGAAAAAGCTCCACAACACATAGTTGTTGTCTAGTAACCATGGCAACAATTAGGTAGTGACTGTATATCGGGTACGTAGTCATTCTTTTTCAGAGGTAGCGACTATTGAGGTTTCTTTATTTTCGAGAATCTGTTGTAAATTTTCAATATGGGTGTGTCGAACTGTGCAGCTCACACGCACTTTTGAGCTGGGCAAGCGATTTTTAGAGTAGGTGTGCACATGGATTTTGACAAGTTTTTCGACGGATGCACCATGGATTTTCCATAACATGTATGATAGTAACTGAGAACGTCTCCTACATTTTGCCAAGCAATTTTTCGACTTTTGACATATACAGATAAACGTCTCAAAAGTAGAAACCTTGGATTATGTAAGCTTGGATCAAAAGCAATCAAAATTTACTTGGCATGCATGGTGGTATAAGTGTTAGGTTTCAAAGAGATGCCGAAGCTCGAATGTTATTGTCTCCAGTAACACATTTTGTATCGCAAGGTTCTACATTTGTACTCGTGAATCCTTCAAGGCAGTCAGTCTCGATATACGATCCTGGTTTGATCGTATGGTAATGGCGCTGAATCAAAATACTGGGGGTTTGTAGATCTTTAACCTATACATTTGACAACGTCCACGGCAGCGTTTTTGAGTCCGTAGATCGACTTTTTGTAGGTATACAATCAAACGAAAAGAATCCCAGTTTTCGGCTGTGGTTGATGAGATACGCAAATTCTCTGGAACGAATCGGTTGGTCGAATGGAACAGTACAGGCAAGCAGTTGGTACTGCAGTGACGCCAACCTCCTAAGATGAGCTGTTGCCTCGGGAAGCAGGTTAGCAGTAAGTAGTGCGGCGATGTAGCAAAGCAATGCTGTGTCCTATGCAGAAGCAGGTGCAAGTATACAGCGAATACAGGCTCTTGGCCCGACTCGCCCATCAAGCGCAGACCAAGCGTGGTATGAATACAAAAGGATTGCGTATATATATATTTGTGAACTGAGAAAAGAAGATGCGTTTGGATGGTGTTTTTTGAAATTTACAGATACAAAAATAAGAGTTCTAGTCTAGCTTGTCGATCACTTCGCCGTTCTCGATTCGCTGAGCATATTCCAATCCCTTCAGCACGAACGGACTGGGGCACTTATCGGGCGCATAATGCACAATGAAATCGCCGGGCTGGTAAAACTTGGGGAAAGTATTAAAGGTGTGGACGTCCGGATACAGTAAAAAGACGTGGGGAGCGTGGCGTGGGTCCTTGATCACCTCTGCCATGGCGCCCTGCTCATACGCCGAGCCCTTATTGTACCACGATTCGGTGTTTTGCACTTCACGAAGGAACTGCATGCTCCATGGCGAGTTGCGCATGAAGAACACGCCGGCGTTGAGCATCGGGTCACGAGGTGGCTGGGACACGATCAAATCAACGTTCTTGTCGAATTCTTCTTCGCCACCTGGATAACGTGCGCGCAGCTCGTCCAACAGTTCAAACAGCGAGCGCTCCTGGTTGAAGATGACTGCATCCATATCTGCCCAGAAGATCCAGTCGTACTTGGGCAGCACCTTTTCAATGGCGTCAATCTTGCCCCACACCGTCTTGCGCCCGCGCTGTTGAGCGAATTCCGCCGATCGTGCAACGAAGCTGTGGCCGTGTCGCAAGGCGTATTTGCGCTTGTTGATGCTGGAAAGCGTAGCCGATGGTTCCATGCAGTTATCGGCGTATATGAACGATGAAGTCATCAAGGCAATGGAAGGGCCAAACGATCCAGAAACAGAGGTGGTGTTGGCACCTGGGAATTCGGCATCAGAGGCATCAAGCGAATCCTGGTCGTCATCCAATGGGTCGAGAGGTGGCTGGCCGCCCTTGAACGCAGATTTGCGTGGGTAGCACACTGGCGATGGCTTGAGATAGGTCCAGCGCGCGAGGTCAACAAACTCGGCATCCTGATAGACGTGTGTGACAACGCTATCTTCGGCATGGACAGACTCGACATTGTTTTCCCATCGAATGAAGCGGTGTGTATCCTCGGGCCCGTCTTCACGAATGAACACAGGAATCACGCGCTCCTGCTCCTCTGCCGCAGCCTCGGGTTCCATCGTGGCATCCACAGCGTTCTCTACTTCGTTTGCAATCGACGCATAGTAACCATACATGTTGGTGAGGATGTGAGGCACATTGAGGTCAAACAGCATGATCTCAGCTTGCTTCTCGACGGCCAGTTTCACAGCAGCCGAGCCCACCACAAACGCAAACTTGTCGCTCTCCTGTCCAGCAAAGTTGCCCCACACGAGGTTGGTTGGCATGTCGGTGCTAATGGCGACAGGCGAGTTGGTGCTCTCGCTGATGACGCCGTTGTCGAGCTCTTGCTTGATGTTGGATAGCTGCATGAACGTGTTGATGTCCTGCACAATCAAGTAATCGTACGTAATGCCACGTTCAGCCAACGTGGTCTCAGCCTAGTGTCCGCATTAGCCCTAGCACGCGTCCAATCCATCCACAACAACACACTCACCCATTCCAGAATACTGGCTTGCTCAAACTTGACGCCCTTGGGCATCTCCTCCAGATCATCCCATTCCATCTTCTCGGCCTCATAGCGACGGCGTTCGTCGGTCTTTGGCGGAAGTGCCCCGCCGTGAATCCAGAATTTGTAGAGCATGTCGGTGTTGTACTGCATGCACGGCAGCAAATTGTCGCTCAGGCCAAAGTATTTTTCACGAATCAAGCTGCGACGAGCCATCTGGTCGGCCGTGGATGCAATCAGCACCAGGTACGAATAATGGTTCGAATCGTTCAAGATAATTTCGTCGTCGCTTTCGTCGAGTGGGTGAGGCAGTGTGCTGTGGTGGTCAGAGTGAGGCGACACTGCATTGTCACCTGACTTTGGGTCTTCGTCCTCTTCGGGCATTGTGGGGAACAGATCTTCTTCTGAAATTGTTTGCTCGGCATCTGATGGGTCCTCCGTGTCCAGGGCAGGGAACAGATCAGGATCTTCCTCTGTAGGCACTTCTTGCACAGGTGTTTCATCAACTACCGGTACTTCGAACGTCGGCATTTCTTCAAGATCATGGGGTCCCGAGGCATCATTGACAGTAGCGGGTGAGCTTATCCGAGCATTCAAAAAGAGCAGGAAAAAGATGCCGCCAACGGCAAGTGCCACAAGTGTTCGCTTGTTCGTCCGTGGCCGCCTTCCTGGGACGGTGTCGCCTTTGTATTGTGGTAGGTCGAGCGGCATCTCGAAACGAGACGGAGTGTGCGGGTTGTAAGGAGAAGAGGAGGAAAGAGGGTGAGTCGACGGAGAGGCTAAGCCGAGAATCGTTTTTTTTATATAATTGAATGCGGAATTTAGGCAAGCACAGTCTAATTATAGCCGCCATACTTCTCTTTGACACTGCCTGGTGTCACAAGTCACCATGGTTACTACGGCTAAATCTCTTATTTTCAAGAAAATGCAGCCTGTTTCATTCAAAATGGCCTTTTTAATTAAATTGCGTGAGGAGCAGGTGCATCCTCCGTTGTGCCTAAATTTACGCTTCCGTAGCCCCCGGAACTGGTATCACTATAAAGTAAACACCACCGTATACGAAACACAATAGGCCAAGGTCACGCTTTTGCTTCGCCAACTGCTTCATTTAGGAAGTATCGAGGTTCTCATGCGCTTAATTTTCTTTTATGCGGACCACCGCAATTCCTTGAGGCGATTGTATTTCATCCGCGTGATATATAGAGAGATATGAGCACGTACCTCGGCTTATTCATCGATCAATATACACTGGCGCAATTCAAAAATAGCTCTTGCCGTAAACAAGTATGGGGGCATTATTTTCAGACTTGTTCTTGTGGTTGGAGTTACACATGCAGGGTGTTTGCACAACCTTGGGTGGTTGTTCAGGGATCACTAACAGAGCTTTCAAGGTAAACCCGAAGAAATTACTCGCTTGTGCGTTTCGTGGATGATCAATTACAGGAATTCCAAAAAGTATCGTCGCCATCAAATGAACGTCAATGTAGCACGGCTTTCTTAGTGCCACGATGTGCCACTATTACTAGCGACGAACACACCAAGGCACCTCACTTCCGTTGGCTTGTGCTTTGTCTGGTGGGGGTCTTTGTTCCTTGCAACCGCATGTCGCTAAGCCGGAAGCGTCGGAGGTGAAGTAGTCGATCTTATCCAGTGTCTCCCGGTTAAGAAAGAAAACGTGTCCTTCCTTGGAACTCACGGGCGAAAAAGTATAATGTAACGGTTTATTTGGTGGTGAGAGAGAACCATAAGGATCGGCCGCCTCTTTACAGCTGACAGCGATTAATCGGTAACGACTGTCAGCTGGCCAACGCCAACTGAATATCTTAAATATACGAGTCAAGATATTCGGCGAAGCTACTCTGACTGTATAGTCAAATCTTGCTTTAAACCCTGTCTGTCTTTTTATATAAAGCAGCATCACTTTTGTCTCTTTACAGCTCTTTGAAAGCACAGCCCAAACGCAAGGTCCAAAAAAGGGGGATTAGTTGGGTTCGATCCAACCGTGACTTTCCTTGCAGATGAGGCACCGCAAAACTGTGAGTTTATTAAAATACTTGAATTAGAGCCGTTCTTTTTACTCCATCCCAGTCGACTTCTTTCCTGATAGTATTGCCGTATTGGACTTTTATAATCCGCGTATGCAATTCCCTTTGAGCTTTCGACATGGACGGAAATTCTTTCCGTGCCTTGGGGTCATCCACAAGTGCTACCACTACCTTGCGCGAACTTTTCTGTAATGTGCTACAGTACGTCGTCACCCATTCCAAGTTCTGCGCGCGATTGTCCTGCCGATCTCCGTTGAGGTGCTTGACAACATTTTGCGTTTCACTGTAGCCCTCAACGAATGCGTTGGCCACGAGGCGGGAAACAATTACATCATATACGCGTATCCTTGTTGTGTCTAAACAACCGCTCTTTACGACTTGCTGATCAGAAGGGATTTTTACGAAAATATACCCATTCGATGTACACGATAATGTAAGCAGTTTAGGATTGCCTATCTTGCGAACATGGCCCATGTTTGACACTTCGTACTTGCTGAACGATCGCCCGTTCCAGGGAAGAGTGCCGACCGGTTCCCATTTTGTTTCTTCGGTAACTGGTGGCAATGGCCTTACTGTGTCTCTTTTGGGTGCATCTCCTTGTTCCTTCAGCAGATTACGGGTTTCCGTTTGTAGTGGACCATGGCTTCGACTGTTATTAATGGAACGAGTAACGAACTCGAGGTTTTTGAGAGAATTGTCCGCTTTTTCGCCGCTGAAGTGATCAATGTCGAGATTATCCACTCGGCGTCCCTTGAAAGACTGTAACACGATGCTGTGCACTACGATACTGAAACCCTTCCTATGTATTTTACCAGTGGCAGCATCCGAAAAGAGGTGCAGCATTTGATATCCATTATAGTCTTTAAAAGAGCTAAGGTGCTTTCGCGAGGCAAGAGAATAAATCCTTCCAGCGTCCGAGACAAGGTATAGTTCGAATGTCAGCGTGTCGTGCACATTTCTGACCACGGTGTACTTTGTGCCTGAGTGTTTTTCCTGGAGTCTCTCGATTTCGATGGCTTGCAGTGTGGGCAAGTCGCACACGATGAGGTTGTCCCACGCACAATTCTTCTGGTTTCCGTCTTTGTGGTAGATGTAGTGCTTGCTCTTGTCATACTGCTGGCCGGAGAATGTTGCCGCCATGATTTCATCCAACTTGAAACTGGTTTGCTTTTTGTCAACATAAAGTTTGTAACTGATATAACTCGCTTTTTTATTTGGTCCCAATAGCTTGAGTTTTGCTGTGGCATTTGAGCGTATGACCCCCAACTTGTTGACAAAATAACGGGGAGGTGTTGTGATTGGCAGCCTTGGATGACGGACTTGATTCCACTCGTGTTCTTCAGCTACGCTCGTGGTGGACGCGTCTAAAGATAACGCGTCAATTCACACACAATGCTTTCTCCCGCACCCACGCTTACCTGCATCTTCTTCTCTTTGCTCATTGTTCTTGCATACGCTGCTATTCTTTGTATCAAAATCTATACGCCAATGACTAACTCTCAGTATGAAATGACTTGAGTCATCTCAACATCCTCCTATGGTTTACCATGCAGTTCCTTGGCAACGATTCTTTCTTCAGTTGATAGTTTCCCTTGAGACAAGACGGATTCTTTTGTCTTAAAGTTTCGCATTTCAATGAAAAAGTGAAAAAAAGGAGGTGGGATTGCTGTGGGAACGCCAGGGCGCGTCCAAATCTCTTTTGTTTACCGGTGATGCATGTTTGTACAGATTAACTGCAGGTTCGTTCTGTTACCTCCAGCAGCATCAGAGCTTATTGCTGATGAAGATAATATACACGAATGGAATGCGCTACCAGCTACGATCCTTCTGTTTAGCACTTGGTCACTGTTAACTCCATGTCGGTTAATGTGGCACTGTACATAACCACAACTAGTATAAGCTACTTTCTGCACGTACTCCTTAAGGTTTGCAAATAATCTACCGAAAGCGTTGACACATAATAACAAACAGAACATGGTTTCCTCATACATATTGAGTGACGGTCTTTGTACCTATGGCCATTTTTCGGTAGAACCACATAAGTACGTCATAACAGCTTCTGATGTATGTACGCGCAATAGTGCATTAGTATGATCCACCAGAAATGATTAGTTGACTGACAACTCTGTGTATCCAGTGCTTTCTTGTGACAAAGTAGTAGAAAAGCATAGTATAACCTAATCGAAGTGCTATATCTACATTTTGATGTACAACAATTTTATGACCCACGACAAAATGAGCTTGACTATTATACAACAAATTTGACATATGTTACAATTCAGTCTTGAGAATGAGCAGAAATTGGCGCAAAAATACATACATTCTGCAGCAAATATGGCCATGTATACGACACATTAAGGAAGTGAATGAAAAATACAAATCTCTCACGAATATTGAAATTTTTGAAGGAATCAAAGGTATCCTTGAGAATACTTCTTTTAACAAATTTCCATAATTTAATAGCGATATCTCCTCATAAAAAAGATGATACTTAGCCACACAAGTAGTTAAGGATAGCATTATTATTACGCCGTTCCATTTGTTTTACTATAACTCATAACCAATCTAAGCAAAGCTCGAAAAGATATATTTTGTTACATACTGTATTCCTCGCATTGTCAGAGACGACAGACATCCTCAGCTTTCTGAAGGGAGACAGCTCGGCTTTGCGCAGCAGCACTTGGATTTTATTTATGAACTCAGTTATATAAGAATGTCCTCAATACTACTAGACAAGTGTCAGCTTGTCATTCAATCTTTAGAACTGTCTCCGGATGAACAAGCAGCAGACTAAAATGATAGCATTGAATTTATTAGCAAGAAGGATTTGGAAGGTATTGATGACCTACGTCCTCCCGCGAGAACTCGGCCCTAGTACAAGCAAAACAGGTCAAGCATCCTGACCTATTACATAGGGACTGGGTTGGGAGATACTGCTCCTGAATAATGTGGAGACTAAATATGAAAGGACATAATTCGATGAACAGCCATCATCCTTATCACAAAAGAAGTAAAGGACGGAGGCGTGATTCACTCTTTTACCCGCACATATTGCAAATGATTGTTCATTTTCCCCTGTCATATATCCATATCTCCTTTTACGATTGATATTTCAAATATTTTGAGCGTACTTCACGTTATGTTCGACATGGTCTCAGATAAATCTTGTGGAAGAAATTACAAAGACTTGCTTATGAAATAAGAAGAACATACATACACATCTACATATTTACGTTACGGCTTCATACCAATGGGCATGCTACAAAGAATAGAAAACCAGCGGTACCTACAGACAAGGGTTTGTATGTATACATTAGTGCGCAGCTATTAAGTATATAATCTAAAAAAAAAACCAACTTCAAAACTATTAAATACTACGAACCATCACGGTACGCTTTGTGCGCAATGCTAATATATGCGGAATCTTCCAGGCCCTGGCGGCCCTTTCGCAATGTAAAGGGTATATATGGCCTAAACTTTCATTTATGCGCCTTGGCTCGAGTTTCCGAAGAATAGGTTGCGTAGTTTTGCTATCAGGAACTGTTTCCAAGTTCAGAACTGTAGCTGTGAAATGGATCTCGTTGAATTTGCGTTCGGTTTGCTTGGTAGTATTGAGAAAGCATTCAGATTCTTCAGTGTCAAGGATCTATATTCAACGAGCCAAATATACTCGAGGGATCCGAGGCCAGCAATCGCATACAAAGCAGCACGTGTTACCGAATCCATGCTGTTGAAAAACACGTAGCAAAAAGTGCGTATGGACCCTTCCAAGTCAAAATATTTATAAGAGCGGTTGACATGATTAGCGGACAGTTACATATTTCCAAATTCTACAGACAATCCGATCCAAAGCATGCGGAAAGTATATCCTTATTGGCAAATTCCACGCAATGTAACCTGAGAAATACTAAATGTGGACAAGACAAGACCGCATCAATATCACACGTTGTGATGGAAGTTGAGGACGATTCAAATTTTATAGTACCGTTTTATTATGTTACACCAGGATTTTTTACAGTGTAGTTGAGCTTTCCGTGTCGTTTAGTTGTCTTGTGAATTTTTGGAAGACGCTCAACGCGGTCATATTCGCAAAGCTGATAACTTAATATAATAGTGGAGTTCAGGGAGCATCTGTAGGACCATAAACATAATAGAAAGCTTTTTCCATACGAGCGTAATAACAAAATAATTCTACCTTTCTTTGATAGCTTTGTATAAGCTTATGTTGCAATTGTTGAGTATCCTCCGGAAGGCATAAAAATCTTCAGTGTAAAAAATAATCGGGTTGGCAACTCGACTTTTTTTATGTTTATGACCTTATGGAGGTTCGCTGAACTCGTCTAATATTCATTTTATTTCAGCATGTTCTATCTTGCTCATTTTGATATATTAATTACTATTCAGGCTGGTATGAACGCAGCGACACATTTAGTTCGGTCAAGTCTGGAAGAGGTTCATAATCAAAGAATAAATAAGCAAGGAACCCATCACTATATCCGCTGCAAGCATTTGAAGGGTGTGTGCTGGCGACCAGGCTCGGATTATTTGGAGAGTGAAGGCTGTGATATCCTGACAAGTCATATTCCAGTAGCACATGCATGATGATTACATGATGAAATGTGTGGATGCTGCTAGTGTAGTATCTAGCTTAATTGTTCCTTTTTATCTGATATAGTAAAATTTTCTCTACATATTGCGCATATTTCTAAATTTCTGACCACTTTTTGACTATGCGTTTTTGAGGACAACCGAACATATTAATGCGTAATTTCTGTAAAAACAATAATCTGTATGATGGCTAGGTAACAGAAAAGGATTATTCCACATAATGTGGTATAACGTTACGCCATACATTGACCACTCTGACCACAACAGAATTATTATATGATGGTGTATATAAAGAGGAACATTATGAAGTCCAATACTGCGGCATTGAGATACGTATTACCACTTTACAATTGTCCGTTCATTTATGGATGACATATTGCGTACGTAGTATCCTCTTACATAGAAAATGGATAATTATACTGTTGCATTGTACAAATTTGCTCGCTGCTAACCCTGTGATGTCGAGCAATGCAGCTTTTATACGTAGTATTGGTGAACGGGACTCACCTCAAAGCTCCCCTTTACGCATGCATTACTGCAGATAAACTCTTAGGGGTAAAGCATCGGGATCGTTTGAGCACCGCAAGCATGCTGCGGCGGTGAAGTAGATAATGGAGCTAAATATAAGCCCCAATACCAAGACAAAGACCACTACAAGTACGCAAAACGTCCCGAGATAGAGTAACACTGTATAGTCTTTAAATGGAATGTAAACGAATTTGGCAAAGCATCCGAAACCACTGATTTGGGTGTGGATTGGGAGAAGGGGAGTGCGTAGTCATATGCGGGTAAAGTGTATTTACAGAAGGGTGCTAGAATGCTGCATAATGTCTTGCGGTAACACATGTGAACAAACGCGAAAACGAACGCGAAACTCGCGGAGTTTCGCGACCGTGTCTAGCCCAGTCGCCGCAGCATGCAGGATTTAATGCGTGCGTGCGCGTGTCAATTTACTTTCTTCTTTTCTTCAGCTTTACAAACATGTCCGTCGAGCCTTTTGAAATCCCATCTATTCCGGAAGAAAGACTTGCAGACCTCAAGCATAAGCTAAGGAAGGCCCAATACCCCAACGAACTTGAGGCGGATGTTGGCTGGCAATACGGTGCGCCTCGTTGGGCTGTCGAACCACTGGTCCAAGCCTGGCTCAATCATTACGACTGGGAAAAGGCACGCGCCGAAATGAACAAATGGCACCATTATCATGTCACGATCCAAGGCTTAAAGGTCCACTGCGTCCATGAACCATCGACGAAGCCCAATGCTATCCCGCTTCTCCTGATGAATGGCTGGCCATCCACGTTTTACGAGTATCACAAAGTCATCGCTGCATTGAGAGACGGCGAGGGCGATGCACAGGTAAGAATCAAGTGGTTTATCAATGAAACAAACACGAAACAATAATGACGACGCCAATCAGGCCTTTCACGTGGTCATTCCAAGCTTGCCCGGGTATGGCTTCTCCGAGCCGCCGAAGCTGCCAGGCCACAACATTCAAAAGAATGGTGAAATCATGGACGAGCTCATGACCACACTTGGGTATTCGGAATACGGTAAGACACCACCCGCACTGCTTGAAAGATCCTCTTCTAAACTTTAACACGTAGTGATCCACGGTTCCGATTTGGGAGGTGCAATTGCCAAGTGGCTCGTTGTCAATCGCAAGGATCATTGCAAAGGCCATCACACGGTCTTTCCGATGGTCATTCCACCTATCCCAACACCGTCAAACCTGTTCTATCACCCGTTCAAGGTGGGCAAGTTCCTTGCAAGTATGATTCTAGGAAACAATATGGTGTACGGTGATAACGTCAAAATGATGGGCCGATCGTTCGTCGACGTTGACAGCAACCATGAGCTCGGTTACTGCGCTATTCAGTCCACACGCCCTTACACACTTGCCTATGGTTTGTCTGATAGTCCCGTCGGACTTTTATGTACGTGTGCCCGTTACCTCTGTATTCATGCATCTCTCTAACCTTCCCGATATAGCCTGGATTCTCGAAAAGTATCACAACTGGACGTTTCATGCACCCGGCAAGAAAGACACCGAGGCTTTGCCAGAGTCCATCACCACAGACGAGTTTTTGACGCAGATCACCATTTATTGGCTGACCAATAGCTTGTCTTCATCCATCCGTTTCTACTATGAGATGTTCCAGGAGGATATGAAGGAAGTGGCGATGGCCTATATTGATGTACCTTTCGCGGTTACCAGCTTCCCTGCTGAACTCGCCAAGGTGAGGGTATAAGCTGTGAAATGTATGCATTGCTGAACTCGTTTTTTTTTTCATAGCTTCCTCGTGAGTGGATAGAAGCTGGCTCCAAACTTGTCCAGTACGATGAAGTGAGCTTGGTATGTTTATCACCAGACCGTCATCCATTCCGAAGAATTGTCTAACAATTTTCTTTCTAGGGTGGCCATTTTCCTGCTTTGGAGGCTGCTCCGGTACTTGTGGATTATCTCCAGCGGTTCGGAAAGCTCCTGAAAACACAAAAGTACATTGACTAAGTCAATAATTACTGTCTGCGATCTTTCTCTCATACTTGCTAAACGCCAAAACATGCTTATATCCAGGATTTAAATGCAAATAAACATATCATATTTTTCTGTAGCGCGCATACATTATATAATTGAAGGATCAAGGGTTACATTATAAAAACGTCGGTGCGGATTGGGATCATGGGAACGAGTTTAACAACGCTGTTCGCCATTTGAGTAACGTTTGTATGCATTATACATCTTTCCACATTAAATCCGATATGATACGGGGACCTGTGCCAGCCTTCATTCGGTTGACTGGATATGTCTACTTTTCTACCATCGCCGACCGTGTTTGAAAACAAAAAGAAAGCACCTGAAGCCCCGCGATTAATTTTCAGTTGGGATAGATCCAATTACACACGGGATATTGATCCGAGAAGAATTTTAAGTACCTTTCGAGACGACAAAAACAGTCATACAAGAGAGTTGCGAACCATGTAGCCTATGTGGTTCCCATAAATTACCATTATACCTAGAAATCAACCATCGTAAGCATATGATACATTCCCTTTTTGATAGTGGATGACTGCAATAACCAAATATAGAACTTTTCAAGCACTCTTGCCAATTTGAAGCATCGCTCTTCCGCAACATTAATCTAGGGCTTAGGATTCGAGACAGACGTGGACCACCGGCCATCGGTCATACCCACGAACGGAAGACCGACAGTCACCTTGAAGCGAGCGAGGCTGTTGGATGGTACCTGAAAAAAAAATATGAACCAAACGAAACAACGGTTTATTATGATAGAATGTAAGTGAATAGTATAAAGTTTTATGTTTTTTCCCGCTATAAAGCTTCATGCAAACTGAATGCTGACGCGTAACATAGTAAACAAGTGCCAAGAAGTGGCAGCTGCTGTTGAAGCAAGGGAATTATTACATGCTTTCGATATTGTACAACATACGTACGATGCAACTATCTTATTTCTCTCTACCTTCGGAAGCAACCTAAATAGCAAAAAGGCAAGCAGTTTCGACACATTTGGCACGCTATTGAACAACAAAACACTTCATATCTATAGCATGTTATTATCTCTCTATATTCAGTTTCGCTGAGCTACGTGCGACTTCGTTTAAATGGGTTTCTAACTGACAGTATCAATACAGCTTACTTTTATGAAATGGCACTGTTGCTACATGTCTTGGTCACCTACGTCTTCGCGCGCTTTCCATTGACAAGTCCCACATTTTGCCGTTATCCAAAGAGGTGAACAAATCAATAATCGTCTTGCGCTCTTTGGCATTCAGCTTTTTTCGGAGCACTTGCAGTGGTGTTGATGCTCGTGGGAGGTGGGGACTGAGTTAGCACACCGGGTAGAGGGTGCTTGTGGTGTTGAAATGCTGTTGGCGATTCTCTGCTGCGAAATCATCCCAATAAAGGGTTGACGGTTTCTAACTTCCATCATTAAGCAATGACCGATTAAGTTGATGCGTACTAGGATAATATCATATAACTCAGAGGAAACCAATAGCTTTTCATACGGTGTTACCTGGCTTTCTCTCGTTGAATTTTGTAGGTGTATGACTACCGCACGCTACACATATACTTGACAAAACATCCACCTATCCACCCAGGTTTTCTAATGCTTGACAGTTCTCATTATGTTATCTTTTCGATTAATATCGCTTTTAAAATAGTATCAGTATATAATTACCTTTTTGTCCGGCAAGGATGGTATCCTGTTGTTGCTTTAATTTTCAATTATAGTTGGACAATTAAGGTGTGATCCCAATTATTGCGTACAAAATGGAATTTGCTGAGCTCGATCATTCGATATTGGCTGTTATATTTTGCGCACTATAAATTCACCCTGTGCTGTTGGATAATGGTATATTGTTATAAGGTATTAAATGACGAATTATATATTCGATTAGTAGTTCAACAGCAACCATCTTATGCAGGGCCAAGTTGTTTACTGTAATCTGCATATTTGATTGGGTCTCACACTATTACTCTCCAAATAACGTTCGGAAAAGTTTCCAGGAATTCAAAATTAATTAACTGTTGATATGGGACCAACAGAGAGAACAACGGCTGGAAGAATCGTTAGGTTCAAAGATTAATCCTTGATTGGTGTCAATCGATAGGTCATCCTAAAAAGATCCTGATGCATATTTCGAATTGTACTTGCTGCTTACCAGTTGAACTTCGCGTCAGATCTACAGAGCTACTGGTGCTGGTAATCGCTCTCGGCCATATGCGTGAATACTAAGTGAGGGAAAAAGAAAGTGCAGATTGAAGGCAACCCAGACAAACTAGTGATGTACTGGTAATGTTGAACCTTGTTGCCATGTCCGGTGATAAAACTTGATTGCCCAAATCGCAATCGATTTGAATAACAAATCTCTAGAGCATCTGTCGAGAAAAGAGCGCAACTACTTTATTCATTCGAAGGAAGCGAAAGGTCTCTGCAACGCAACAAGCCGCACGATGTCAAAGATACGATGCGGTGCTACACACAGCAAGACTGTTGCGTAGGAGGCGATACCACCAAATAGATTACTTTCATCAGTTGTGAGAGATCAGCTAATGTTAGTCTATTAGCCACGAAGCACATTACGAATTTATACCAAACTTGGTATCGGATAAAGTTTTGCCGATGTGCTGCATTGTCTTGAGAGGGTTGCTGGGCGATAAAACGTTTGTTCATCGCTTTTTGTTTCCACAGTAATGCCGGAGGAGACGACACTTATTGTTTTGCAGCATGGTCTCTGGGGAACCAAAAGCCATATGAGTTTTCTTGAGAAGCGCATTGTAGACGCCATGGATTCAAAAGCGATTTCTATTGTAAGTCCATTCATTGGCGACCAACCCGAAACGTATACCACTCATTAATCCTTTCATTCAAAAGCTCAATGTCGATGTGAATGAAAACAAATACACCTATGACGGAGTAAGCATCAAATAGCCACAGGAGACAAATGTCACTGAACAAGAAAAAAATATAGATCGATATATGTGGAAAACGACTTGCAACAAAGGTGCATATAAGTGCAGAAAATGGGGTGTTACTGACAAAATATATTGTTTAGATACAAGATCACGTGAAATTCCTCGCAGAAGAAGAATGTAAAATCGTCAAACGATTCATTATTATCGGCTATTCATTAGGTGGTTTGATGGCAAGATATGCTGTTGGCTTGCTTGGTAGTAGTGGATTTTTCAACACCATTGAACCTCTTGTAAGCTTTGGATCTTTCCAATCATTTCCAGTTGTTAAACAAGCACATCATCCTTAGCTATATGTCACGTTCGCTACTCCACATCTAGGTGTGCGCAAAGAGCCTACAGGCACATGGGCTCATGTGTACAATTACGTCACTGGCCATATCTTGTCACGGACAGGGGAGCAATTGCAGCTTCTGGATGACCATGAGAAAGGACAACCGCTATTAAGGGTACTTGCTGATCCGGATCGCGAATATTACCGCTATTTGTCCAAATTCAAGGCACGAAGAGTGTATGCCAATGTGGCTAATGATCGAACAGTACCCTATTGGACAGCGGCCATGGATACCTGCGACTACTTTCATGTGCTGAAGGAAGTGGAACTGTAAGACTAAAAAGGAGACTGATGTGGATCATGTTGACTCATGTTAGGGGGGTATTAGATCACTGGACACAGAATACTCGAGTATCATCACAGGATTCGATGTTCGACATCCGGATAAGAAATATGAGCGATCAAAACGACGACGGATTCGCACCAGTGTAATATTCAAATACCTGCTTATCGTTTTGAGCCCCATTGTTGTCCCTATACTGGGCTTCTTGGCGCTCACATATATCGGCACACAAGGACTTGTGTCGCGATATCGCGTGTCACAACTGTTATCCATGGACAAAACAGAAAGTGACATGATAAAGGATGAGGAATGCGGCCACAGCGATAGCAGTGATGATACCATTGTTCACCATGATCATCATGAAGATCCTGTACTGGTGGATACACTTGATGCCGTCAACGCAATACCCGAAAGCGACTCTCCTCGTAAGAAGCAGCATCATACCAAAAACAGAACATCATTATACAACGTCGAGCCATCCAAAGCACTCTCTTCAAAGTACAAGGCAATGCACCTTTCCAAAGACCAATTTGAAATTCAAAAGAATATGCGTCAACTGGATTGGGAGCGCGTGCTAATTTATATCGGCGGATTCAACGCGCACGGTTCGATTGTTTGTCGCCAATCACGATTTGAAAATGAAGGTGGTCGAGCCACCATACGCCATTTCGTAGATTCGCTATTATTAGATTAGTGAATAGATGTGTTTTCACTCTATATTTGCTTTTGATTTTTTAAATGAGACCGACTGGATAGAAGGTTCGATACTACATGTTGGATACATCCATTTTGCATACGGGAAAATCAAACATATGTGGGCCTACTGGTACCATTGGCCAGTGCCCACAGCTTTTCGAGACAATCCAACGGTTCGGTTGCGCACCGACGAATTCGGCGATCTGAGTCTATTAACACGACCTTCTCGTCCATATACGAAACCACAGAAATCCTAAACATGCAGCTACACACATCACCCTCTCCTGGGACTTCGAAGAACCCCCGATTTCTCGGAACCTTGAAACTGAACAAATATATAGTTATATCGTACAAATAGATCAACCACGCAATGGCATGATCGCAAAATTTTATCGATGTACTTTTTCTCGTTCGACGCTAGTACGTAACAGGGTTTCTATTACCGTACCAGTTATTCGCGGGTGCAGCCGGTCTATTGATGGATCAGCTAGCACTTTTTTTCGATTTCGGCCTGTGTCTTGGTTCGCAAAGTAAGAGCATGGACGCCCTCATCGATCTCTTGTTGAAGGAGTTTGTAGACAGCACGATGGCGCTGCATCAGGGACTACTTCATAGTTAGACTACCTGAACCTTGTACACTCATCATGTACTCACTTTGCCATTGAACTTTTCGGAAATAAGCGTTATCCTAGAGATAAAGGGTTTTTAATAACGTTGCCAGGACAGACGAAAAGACGATTGTTTACCGAAAATGGGTTTCCTTGTTGGTTGTGTTATCTTTCATGGCAGCATGGTGTGCGTGCATGTGCGATTCATTGACAATATGAAGGGTCGAAGGGTCAAACTCTTCCATCAACTAGAAATCCATTGAGCTGCCAAGGTATTAGATCACACCATTTATTTCTCACCTTGGATTCGATCGAGCTTTCGACGGGACCTTTTTCCTCGGAGGTGATAAAATCTTTCAGAAATGGTGTGGAGGCATAGGATCGACGTGCCGTAGTTTGAATGGGCAAGGCTTTGGTGACAATGTTGCGAAGCATATTTTGACGAAAAAGTGCAGACAACGTTGCCAGGGCGGTGTAACTGTTTTCGGCAATGGGGTTTCCCCGGCTTTTGATGTCATTGCGCCACCCAGGAGGTTTGACAAGTCTTGTCAAAAAATTGTGTAAGCAATGACCTGTCACATTGTCCTTCAGTTCATGCTGTATCTCTGCAGTGCATGATCGGCTGGCAAATTGAAGTTAATGGTATTACCTCATTAAGCGTAATATATATGGAATTTAACTCTTGACATAAATAGATAAATCCACTTATAAAGCCAAGGTAATTGTGATCTGAAAGCTCAATTCTCTGTTTAATTATCCCATTAATGGACAAACAATACGCTAGTCTTTATTATTTTAGGACGTATATTGTATTAGCGGTAACAGTACGTATTAGCAATCTACGGCATAACGAACTACAGCCTTGATCATGGAAGCCTTTCCACAAGTGAAACAAATGATCTAGCACGTAGCCATAATGCTTTCGTAGGTAATTATCACTTGAATGACATACCTATTTCATCAAAAGCCGTCTACCCCCAATCGAGCTGTTATATGCTCACGACGCGTCTGAGTTCCCACGGAACTACATATAACGCATCGCTGCTAATTAATCCCCTATATGCACGAAATTTACAAACAACATTTGGAGTAAAGTTTGACAACCTGTTATATAGCAACGGACAAGGTTCTGTCTCTATGGTGATCAGGTTCCACCAAGGGGCGATAACATTGCCAATGCCGCACGTTCATTTGTCAGGACCAAATCTAAGGTTAAGTTAGGCGCGAAAAGAAAAGGAATAGCGAAAATGGCTGGGTAAAATTTGCGTCTGTCGATCATTTTTTCTGGCTTAGCCTTCTCACTCCTTCCCTTGCTCCTGACATGCAAACGGCCGCCAAAATCTTTGTTCTCTTTGGTCCATCCGGATCTGGCAAATCGACTTTATTGAAGCGATTGTTCGCTGAATACCCCGACACCTTTGGATTCAGTGTCTCACGTAATGTTTAGCGTTTTCTTTTTTTTTTCAGATTCAGGAGAACTCAATGAAAAGAATCTGCTAGATACCACGCGTAAGCCGCGCGCTGGAGAAGTCGATGGCAAAGATTACCACTTTGTTGAGAAAGAAGTCATGCAGACTGACGTGGCGGCTGGCAAGTTTATTGAAAGCGCCACGTTTAACGGAAACATGTATGGTAAGGATATCTGAGCAAGCGGTTTATACTTGTTTTAGAAAAAATCAAAGAAGAAACTGACGTACAAGGAATATTAGGTACTTCCATTAAGGCAGTAGAAGATGTGGTGGATCAAGGCAAGACTTGCATCCTGGATATTGAGATTCAAGGTGTTCAGGCTGTCAAGAAGTCGCAGCTGAAGCCTCGCTACATTTTTGTGAAACCCCCAAGCCTCGAAATCCTAGAACAACGTTTGCGCGGACGTGGTACGGAAACTGAAGAAGCAGTTCAGGGCCGTCTCGCAATTGCAAAGGGTGAAATTGAATACGGTGAAACCCCCGGAAACTCTGACCGCACCATCGTCAATGATGATTTGGAGTCGGCGTACGCGCAGCTCAAGGACGCTATCTTTGTTGCATAAAAATTACTATCATTTGTTTTCTTTGCTATTTATAATATTGCTTGTTTGGAAGAGTACACGCACACAAGTTTAAAAAGTAGTACACAAATTAAATTGAGAGGTTCTTTTTAAGCAAGAGAATAGCCAGCAGCTACCATGGCGACGGCCAGGGTACCCAAGGAGGCGCGAATAGCCGACACACCGGAATCCTCGGTGTCCTTGTCCTTTGCAGCAGGTACAGTCGATTTGGGCGTCTCGGCAGCGGGTGCGTTGGCGTCAGCAGCTGGAGTATTCGAGTCAGCTGGAGCAGAGTTTGTTTCGGCGGGTGCAGGCGAGGAGGCTGCAGGAGATGATGCTGCGGGCGAAGAGGCTGCGGGCGCAGCAGCGCCACTTGCAAGCTTACCAACACCCCATGGGATTGCGTCGCCACCTATATGAAGCTTTTTGTTAGTAAACAATGCACAAAACTATTCTTGGAGTTGCATGTACTTGGCTGCGTAGATTCGGGCTCTTTGGCTGGGGTATCACCGTCTTGAGCAACAATCGCGAAACGGGTGGTCCATGCAGCTTCGCCTTTGTCTATATTTATCGTTCTCAATATACGCGTTCCTGATCTTCTTTTAATAAATAAATAAGTAACGTACCGTTCGTGAATTGCAAGAAGTAAATGGCGGAGTAGGGGTCGACTTGTGGAGCAGTCCACGTGTAAGACGATATAGCGCTAGCGTCCAATCCCTAATAAAGTAATGGTGCTCCATTTGTACAAAATATAATATAAAAGGAGGATTTTTGGGAAGGATGATATACATACGCTGGCAACGTTCGTCAAGTGAACCATGTTGATGTTATCACCGGTCATGAAGTCTACACCACATAGATCAGTCAAACTACCCACCACAGGAGGAACTAAGGGTGAGTCAAACGCTACCGATTTTGAAATTGGTCCAGGATTCGTTCGCGCTGGGCGAGTTGCCATCATCCGCTATAATAAGATGGAATTGCCGTTAATTGCAAGCAGCTATTGGAGGAGATATTTGGCTTATTTACCCCAGGTGATGGTGTATTGCTTGCCAGCGGTCCAGACGGTGCCAGGCTGAGGGTAATTAGGCGCCATAGTGGCGGCAATGCCTGAGGCAAAGGCCATGATGGCAGCGGAAGTAGAAATGAGAGTCTTGAAGATCATTGTAAGTATTACAGTTGAAAGAGAAAGGACAGAAAAAAATTAGGAGGGGCGGTAAAAGTTAAAAAGGAACAGACAGCCAGGAGGCGAAGAGTTGGAGGAAATAAGGGGAAGGGGAAGAAGTCGTCGTGCCCGTTGTAACTTTATAATTTATAAATAAGCTTTCGCGGCTCAGGGCAATAAGCACACAAAGTTTTTATCAAGCGCCGTTCGAATGAGGCCCTGAAAAAGGCATTACACTCGTGTCCAAACCAGGTAAAATAGGGCGCTATTTTGCCTCACGGATACACAAACAATACAATTATGGCCATTGCATATTGCAAGGTGTAATGAGAAACAGCGGAAAAAGTTATTTACAGCAACAACAATGATGTCGGGGCAAAAGAGGGGAGATATATATAGCGAGAAACAAGAGGAAATGGGTGACTAAAGATGGCGCTGCATTAACAGGGATTTGACACAGTCATCTGTGAGAAGTGGGTTGTTGGAGATATCGAGATGGTGGACCTTCAGCCGCCCCGCAGCTAAGGCTAATATAGTCTGATCAGTGATTAGGGTATTACAGAGGTGCAAGCACTCGAGCGTGAAAGGTAAATCACATAACCCTTCCATGCGTTTGTCATCCATATTGGATCCCGCGAGCTCCAAACGCTCGAGACGTGCCAAAGGGCGCAATACATCAGCGATTCGACCTTTAAATCGTGTGCAACCATCGATGCGCAGCGCTTTGATGGTGTCCTTTCGGCTCTCGATAAAAGTAGCCAAATCAGCGTCTTCCAAACCGTCCAAGCGTGCCAAGCGCACTTGTTCCAAGTTGGGTGGCAACGAATTGAGCGAAGCCCCCGTCAGTGGTGTGGTAAATATGTCTACGCTCCTGAGACTGACTAGCTTGGAGAAGTCGCACTCCAGCATAAAGGGGAAGCTTTCCATGCCACCGATTTGCAGGGTATGGAGCTTCTTACAGTACTTGGCCATCATCTTTACTGTATTGGGCTTCACAGAAGTAGGGTGACCCAGGGTGACCGATAAAAGGTTTGGGCAATGGCGGATTAGCTTGTGAGCGCGCATATCGATGCCATAGCGGTTAACGCTGGTGAGGTCGACGGAGTGGATGTACGACCCGTAGGGAAGCGTCGGGCCATCGGATGTGATAGTTTTAACGAAGCCGACGAACTGCAGATAGTCGTTGATCCTATAATTCCTATGGTGTGGGGCATTATGTATTAGGGTTTCACCCACACTTTTTTAGCGATTGCTATTGTTACCTGTACAGCACACTGCAAACGAAATGAGCCCAGAGTTTGCTCACACGCATCGCCTTGAAAGCAAAAGGGTCATTGCCACGCGGGCCAATGGCAATTTCACAAATGACTTGCTGGAGATCGTAGGGGATGGGAGGTAACATGATGCACAACCCTTGCTGTGGGATTTTCCCAGACAAGACGCCAGCTTTTTATTGTATTCTCCCAACGTAACCCAGCACCTGGGCTACGAAACTCCGTGCACGTCATGAGAGAGGTCTGTGGTTTGGTTTCAGCTCGCACACGGCGTCAGGGGAGTATTACTGGTCCAACGATAAGTAATCAGAGCAGAAACCTTACCTGGTACGTCAGGAACATGTTTCCATGAAACCGAATATTGGTGTGCGTCGGTTACTTCGGAAACCGATCGGACCGACACGGTCGTTGTTTGTTTTCCACGCCCTAAAGGGATACGCGCAAATGCATGTGCGTGCGGCTGGCCAGGGTGACTCGTAAATAGGGAAAGAAAATCATGAGATCCTGTCAAATGGATCGTACGTTTTCGCCGAGTGATATAAGATATAAATTAATTTCATCGCATATCTGCCTTGCTTCCCCCCTTCTTGGCTTGATTAATAATCACAGTAACAGAATTGAGTCTGGGGAAGCCAGTGCGTGGCAGGAGCAAGCTGAATAATCCCACAGGGAGAAAATTTCTTTCGTCAATGCGTAGAGCTTTCGAACGTCAGAGAAAATTTGCTCTTGCTGCATATGGCAAAGCACGCCATGAATTTTAGGGACGCCGGCCAATCATCTTTGAAAATTTGGTGGGCGATCTTTCCATCGTCATGTCTCGAACAACGTCGGGTTCCCCCCTAGAAACAGTATAAAAAGAGAGGTCTTCCGTACTTCCTTTCCGCACCGACTTCTTTTTGATTCTCAAGAACTATGGACACACACTGGTGCTCTTACTGCGATAACGCTGTTAGCCCGTACTCGGTAGGCATAAGTCAGACACTGCAAATGTTACGTGCTTTTATTAAACGCTAGCTTCGTTAGGATTCCCTATACTGCTCTGACGAATGTCTACGTCAAGACGCATTGCAGCACCACCCGATGCTTGGTTACAACTTTAGCGAGTATCGAGGATTCTTGACTACAAACGCGGTCGAGCGACGGACATCTTGGGACGACGACTCCAGTAACAGTAGCAGTCAGTATTCACAACAGCACCATCATCATATCGCCCCTTCTCTCTCATCATCCGTTTCAAGTAACGCATCAAGTACATACAAATCTCATCACCATGACGAACGACCCTCATCGCCTTCGAAAAAAACCACAAACACGATGCCACGCATAAACCTCCTTGATTTTTCTCTGTAAAAAAAAAATAGAAAAAGCAACTCCATCCCTTCCAAAAAGCAACCTCCCCGCTCCTTTAAATGTACATAGAAACCGCTCCTTCATACCCGCTCATATATACAATTACACACAAAAGATCTAAAAAGAATAAAATTTGATCATTACGGATATACCAGTAAGTATGACGCAAAAGGCATAGTCCGATTTTTTCATTTTGACTGCTTGACAAATCATGACATCAACAGGGCGTAAGCGGGGATTTTATAGGGGCGAAAGCACCACGGTCGATCGTGGCGCGAATGGACCCCCGAATCTGTCAAAAGTGTTTCACGACGCATGAATACAGCCCCCGATGCATGTAACAGAACTCGAGATTTTTCCTCCACTCGGGGGCTCGGCTCAATGCAGTAAAATGGAACTAGCCAATAACTGCTGTGGGAAGAATATCATAAGCAAAAAAGACGCGTCGAGTTCGTCTATAAAAGACCACTCTATTCGCGCAATCTCTCTTCTTCTTTTCTTTCATACTATTACCATGCTCTCTTCCCGCTCCAACCCCAAAGGCGTCCTCTCTGTCACTGTTGGTAAGGTTTTCGCATGCACGGTTGCATGAAACATTTTTGTCTGACACTGCTGCTTTGACAGTCGAGGCCAAGAACCTCAAGAACGAAGATACTATTGGTCACGTAAGTTTTACTCTTATTACTCGCAGTGTTTCTCATTGCTGACTCGGTTCTTCTATCTTAGAATGACCCCTTCGTGTAAGTCATACTGCTCTGGGTAGAAGAAAAGGTAGCTGATAAGCAAGGGTGTGTCTAGTGAGCTCTGGCTCGATGAGGACTACAAGCAGAAGACTGCCGTCTTGAAGAACGCTGATGAGCCTCAATGGAACGAGACCTTCACCTTCAACATTGAGGAGGGCTCCAAGGTCCACAAGCTCCACTTCAAGGTTCTTGACAAGGACAAGTTGGATACTGAGAAGATTGGCGATGCCAGCTTTGACTTTGACGCTGCGCTCAACGGCGAGCAGATTGATGAATGGGTCAAGCTTCCCGCCCACCTCGGTCTCTCTGACCACGGTGAAGTTCGCTTCAACATTAGCTTCGCCCCCGAGTAAAGGATACCAAACGTGCTAGTTACCACCGAAATCTCCATTTGTACAAAGTTTGAAAATAAATAAATACTATTAAAAAGAACTATATCATGTCCCCCCCTAAAACGAGTCTAGCTTTTTGTGATAGCAACCGCCGTGCCATCGCGAAGGCATCGATAGTCTTGACCACGCCACGTAATCCGGGTCCCGACCATCGCATAGAGGTAAAGTGGGAGAGCCAGTACTTCCCGCGAAATCCAAGCACGTGTGAACCTGTAAGGACTTAGCGGTTGATGCGGTTTACGTGCGTATGACGATGTTGATACCAGTTTGCGGTACAACACATAGTCATTCAAGAACCATGCAAACCAATGGATACCAAAGTACCACAGCGGCGATGAACCAAATAGAATCCAAGCACCCGTTGCTCCCATCAGAATACACACAATCGACTCTGTGAAAGGCTCGGTCAGGGTGGCAGCCGTGACAATATACTTGCGTAAACGCACCCAGCGTGCGCGTCGGCGACAGTATTCGAGTGGTGTAATGCGCCCCAAAACCTGGCAAGCCGTATCGGCACTCATACGATGTCGTAGGCCTTGGTGCCACAATGCTTCGCCAACGATGTTGTCTTCGGCCATAAACTGCGCAAATGCGCCAAGACCCCCTGCACGATCGAGGTCCGAGCGCCGATATAGGTTGGACTTGCCCATTACACATGACGCAACTCCTACTTGGTTGATTGCAAGATACATTTTCGCATGGTTTGTGTCCAGAAACAAATGCTCTACTTCTGCCGCAAAGCTCGACGGCTGCATCGCCACGGGCAGATGATGAACAAGACCGATACCCGGCTCCATCAGCTCGTCGACGGACCGTCCAAGGGTTTCGCGATCCACGTGTACGTTTGAGTCCAGAATCCAAATGATGTCGTATTTAGCGCTTTCGTACGACTTTACCATGTTGTTCACTTTGGGATTAATGCCCACTTGTCGATCGCCTAGAGAGCAGCCCATGTTGTTGGTAATCATAGAAAACGCAAAACAGCCCCAAGGCTCTGGCTCACCTATGATCAGTCTGCACTCGACATCCCGATACTCGCTCATCAGCTGCTGGACGACAGGCACGGCTGCATCGTCGTGGTCTGCAACCGAGAAGATGATTTCGAACTTGGGATAGCGTTGTTCGAACGACGATCGCAAGTTGTCTGCCAGTTCCAGGTCGACACCTTTGAGCGGGCGCAATATCGAGACGCCAGGAGCTTCCTGGCCGAGCTTGCTGGATTGCGGACTGGGTTTACGCGTGTACCGCGTTTGGCTAAGAGCAGCGTGTGAGACCCTTAAACCTATTTTCGTTCGTTTGCATTATTTTTTACCCGACATATTGGCCCAGCAGACTGAGACCAATCATGAACGCGTGCCAAGTCAACAGAAACCAGCCGGTGACAGTTGCGAATGTGCTGTGATCCACATTCAAGCCGTCGTCCATTGAAAAAAAAATAAATCCTGTGTTGGTTCTCATCCGTTAGCCGAATCAATTCATCTCGGGCACAATGCAGGGCCCAGAACGCACCTTACGCTATTTCTTTTATGGAAGGACCAAAGAAGGGACCACTTGCTAATGGTTATGAATTGTTCCTGGCCGAGCGATGGTGAACACTGACAGGCCTGGTTCCCGTCTCCCTCGGTCCGGCCGCCACTGTGGTCCAGCGGTTTAATTATTTTTCCGTCAGTCGGCGTTCTCACTTCTCAGGATCGCACGTTGCACCATTTGCCCTGCTCTGTTTCGAAGTTTCCATGCAGCGACGACGTTCATTCCCGTTCGTGTGACATAATAGAAGTGAGATGAAGCCACGGTGAGGCTGATACGAGATGGGCTTTAGCATATGCGGGTGGTAACCATGTGCATGGCAGCGATGAAAATGCCCTGTACCAAAAACTTCTTGAATATTCGTTGCTACCATCACGACAAAGAGCCGAAGCATGTGCTTGAGAATCTGAGCTTTTACTTGGGGTAATACCTTTCCCTCCAGTAGTACTTCAGCGCAAGGCGATTCTATTTTTGTTTGTGTATTACGTACTCGAAATGAAGTATTATTTGTTGGCTAGCCGCTGATACATGTGGTACCTTACTCTGTAACACGGCTGCAAGTGCGCTTGATTGATGCGAAAGCCCAACGTAATTAAGCGTTACAAGTCGTCCGAGCTGCTTCTCACGGCATGATCTATCATGCTGATGACTTATGTATGTGCGATCTTGGGGTCGGTAAATATTTAGTCAACATTGGTTTTGTCAACGTCCCATGTCATGTGCTCGAGGGTGAAACTCGCCCCATTATATTCTTCTATCAACAGTTGCCGCCAACGCGCTCATGCTTCTTGCATTAACGTAACAACATAGACCTATTCAATATAATCACGAGCTCTTAATTAGTACCTCGTGCTAACCGACAATAGTATGTCTCGGCAACAGTGGTACTTAAATAGACCATCAACAACTCAAATGGCTGGTGCTTGTCTTGTTCTACTTAAAATACATCGAGCAAATCTGATAGAATCATATACACATTTACTAAATTGAGTGCTATACTCAACTTGCAATATATCAGAGATAGGATAATTTCATCGACATGGACCTGCAAAGCAGTAGCTTCAGTACTGCATATCTATATATGCACTTGTTACATGCGTTCATCAGAAGATAGCCCATACAAAGATTGCTATATGTAGCATGCCAGGAATAAAACAGTCTTATACATCGTGCGTATCAGAAGCAGTCGAAGCAGAAGGACTTTAATCGTATATTACACGTTCCCTTATCGGTGTTCGATCTGTGAGTACTATGACAAAAAAAATAGTATACACCATTGTCGTAATGGGGGAACCGGCTACAGTACTAAACGGAATTACTGGGGCATTATCGAAAGGTAACCATTTTGCTGGTGCAAATGATGTAACCTCTTTATACGAACCTCTTCGTTTGCATCCCATCTCATTGGCTAGAGATTTGCTTGTCAAACACACAATCCTTAATATACATTGCGCATAACGCAAACAATGTGCTTTTAGACATGATTTGTTCTTTGCTTTGGGTGCCACTAATATATTTACCAAAGAAAGTGGTATACACCTTCCTAAATTAAGTCGGCGTTATATATACAGTATTTCCAAAAAGTAATGTCGCTATCCAAAGGAATCAATGTCGTTCCAAAAATGGAAGTCGCTGTATATTTTATATTATAAAAATTGGACCTTGGCGACATCGATTTTTATGGATAGCGACATTACTTTTTGGAAATACTGTATATCGTACACACAACACTGCTGCTTGTGAAACGTAATCCGGGACATGACATAAACAGTACGTTACATTTTCATAAACATGAATTCCCAAGACCATATGTATATGGAGGTTTTTTTTTTAGGTAGAAATGGAACGACACATATTGAATTTTACAGTGCTCATTGAATACGTTATTGAAGTGCCTAAAAACATTTGGTATTGACCTTCGCTCCCAAAACTTATCATACCTGTTTAAAAAAGCTTATACTTGATCCATAAAACTTAGCATCTTTTCGAAAAGAGAAAGGCGGCACCGTATAAATATATATATAAAAACAAGAAAATACCTTTACCAACTGACGTGCTCAAGTGAATTTCGCGCTCTGACCGAAAGGCTTCGGGAGCATATTCAGAAAAGTATTGACCGGCGTCCACAATGCGTTGACTTAACTTTATCATTAACTCGATTCTAAAGGACGTTAGCACTATAAGTTAACGGTTACGTAGTGCTCATGCAATACGGAATACTGAATACATAAGTTCAATGGGCTTTTATTCAGTACCCCTCTTATTTTATGTCGCTTAAATGAAAAAGCACAAAAAAGCATTGATTCTAAGTAAAACTTTTTTCCACTGCCGTTGGTTCTATCATCACATAATACAATTACACTTCCCTTGAAATTCTCTACAAAGCATACTAATACACTAAGGAGGTTCAATCGATGAATCAGCTTTTATATCTTACCAAAGTCTATCTCGTCCGCGTTGTAGGCCCACAATCTTTGAATTTCGAATGTCTAGTTGTTTTTCGTCCAACCATCCACTCACTACGCTTCTGTATTATAATTTGCTTAATTTTCAATGCTTCCTCAGTTTCGACTTTTTTCCATTTCGTATGTTTTCAAATTAGCCGATTCTAGGGCTCTGCTTGTGGTTCAAATTCCTTTCAAGTCGACTTACTTTTGACCATATCTCGGTCCTAAATTACAAGCTAACCTATCCTGTATTGTTCCAAACTACAGGATAAAATTGGGTTTTATTGAATGACGTTTTTTAGTGAGCGCTCGCTGATCTCAGCTTTCCACTCTCGTATGTTCCGTTTAAAGGATTGGAAATGAAAAACCTGCCCAGCAGCAGGGAAAAGGAGGAAGACAGAAGAAAAAGATTCAAGGTTGAAAAAAACTGAATAAGAATCAATAGAAAAGTTATTAGTAGGGGACGGGCGCGTCACCTATCTCGCTGCGCTCGACGGATCGTGCCCCTGCGCTACGCTTCGGGTCACTCAACGGTGAGTCGACTCGGCCTAACTACCTAAACTCTATGTTACTTACGTACCCTTACTAATATACCCGAAACCCTACGTATATATTAATGACAAAAAGAGCTTAGCGACGTACTTAATATATAGTTTAAAGGTACAAAAAATATTCCCTATAGAGAAGGTGACGGACAGGGTGATTCCGAAAAAAGGAAGGAGATTTTTATAATAATTTTTGGATGTCGCTATTCACCATAGAAAAAATAAATTCAAGATATATTCATAGCGTATTAAGATTTTTACATATTTTTTTTGGATTATTTTGAATATATTTTGAATATCGTGTTCGAATATTTCTTAATATATTTTGAATATGTAAAAAGAAACGAATATTTTTCAAACATATTAATACGGTTGCGCATATGCTTTAAATCCTTATGGTGCGCAATAACTGTTTATTACTAATTCTTATAGTACTATCGTATTGCTACATATACTACTATTGCTAGACACATCACTTACCTCCATTTATCCTATCATATCGTGTTTTGAACCCTTCATTCCGACGCCTTCGTATACCTGCGCTTCTTTACAGTTTTTTCCTTTGAGCGTGGTTTCTTCATCCGCATCCTTTGTAACTTTCTTGGGCGGTCTACCACGTCGTTTTTTGGAGTGAGTAATCGTTGTTTGTGTTCTTAATAACTTGGGGCTTCTTTGGCTTCCCGGTTTCTTGGATCCTAAAATTTTGAGTCAATGTTTAAATTTCTTACCTCCATCTAAACCTGTGTCATCGTTCACTTCAATCCCCCAATTCCTTGACTATAGTTTTGCGCCTCAGTGATAGAAGCTGACTTCGCTGAAGTGAAATAAATATCAGTACCACGTGTCTTAAAAAATAATATATGTCAACATTTTAGAATGATTTATGCTTATGGACCACCCCTGTACTGCTGCTTGCTTCAGATGGTGTGGCTCGCTGCTGTGGTATACTCGTGGCAGCTGACTTTTGCTTGTTACCCTTGACCGGCGACTCCTGTTGTATACCTTTGTCTGTTTTCTGTCGTCGATCTCGCGACTGTAGCCTTTTTGTGACTTTTTGATAGTTCTTGTGCGTTAGATTCAGGTTCCCTTCCATTGCTTTCACTAGAGAGTATAGTGTCCAAGGTAGGTAGCCTTTTAAGGTTGCCCTCAACTAACTCCGGAAGATGATCATCACAAAGTAAATCATCTACATCAAGCAGACCAGGGGTTCGTAAAGTTCGTCCATCTCCGTGCAGACGCACACTATCGTCGTCGTCGTCGTCGTCGTCGCAAGAAATACTGTCACTATCGTCGTCACTACTGGAGTCGCCGTTCTGAAAATCGCTTAGCTCATCGTCTTCATCATCACTTGACATCTCCTTAGAAGCATAACTTGATGAACACGACTGAGGGTTTGCATAAGTGTCACTGGAACTATAATATTGTTTTTCAATCAAAAAGGTCAAAAAGTGGACAGACAATACCTTTCAGCGGGGGTTGCTCTGGTGTTGGAAGGGGCTTCGGTAGTACTAGTGATAACGTTGTATTAATAGTAACTCATGGGTGTACGACAGCCTACACACACCGATTGCCAGCCATCGCACCTGGGGCTAAAGCAAACAGCAGAAAAGGTGTTAGTTTTGATAATTAGTGTTTTGCCGTGCTTACTTTCTTTATCCTTTACACCCCAGAATGCTTTACGCATCATCAGCATCGCGCCCCAGCTTTCAATGCACGCAACAAGAGGGTACTCCTTACCAACCAGTTTTTCATACATTCCTTCGGCTTCCAGCCGTACTTGTCTTGAAAGATGCTCCCAAGTATTTGATGGACTCAAATTGTGATGCGCTCGAATATCAAGAACAAGACCTGCTGTATACATGAGTGCATTACCTTTAAAAGTTGCGTAATACCGATCATGGTAAGGGATATTCTGCTTCCTTAAGACGTCTTCGCATAGGTACTCGTATTGAGACCAGCGAAATTGGAGCGATATCCCTTCTCGGACAAGTGGTTGCCTAACATCGCGAGGGATCTCTACATCTGCGAAAGGATTTTGCGCAGGAGAAGATTGTGGGTAAGATGGAAGCGGTCCTTGCGTGGTTGTAGTTGTGGTCAACGCATCAGCAAATTGTCACGCGAAACCTGAACCCTTGTCCTTGAGTTTACTCGTACCTGTTTTTACTTCCTCCAGATCGGTTGACACGGCTAGTTCCAAGCGGATGAGTCGCTGATCAATCGCAGCAAATCCGTCGGTAACGCACTTCTTGAATTCGCCAATGGTTTGGAGAAACGTTGATAAAACCCTTGTCGTTGTGTCGTCAGCCATCGGTTTGAATGTTGGAGCAGAAAAAGTACAAAAAATAACTGCTGCGCGAATTAGTTTCTGGTAGTGACAGACGACGGAAATTTAGAAATAGGCGGTAGGATGTTTAAGGAAGGTGTTACCTACGAAGGAACGGGCCGAGAATCTATTGTCAGAATGAATATCTGAGTAGACACAAGTGATCCGAACAAGAGAGGGCTTACGAAAGAGCAGCGACAATATATTGGCGAAAAGTTACTGGCATTTGCAGAATTACAGAGCTAACGAGAAACAACGGACCTTGGCCGTACAAGACAGGCAGTAGCCCCAAGCGATACGTAGTAGTTGCGGCTGACGACTTAATTAGATTTGCAGGGCGCGCAAAAGGTATAGGCACCACGGAATATTTCTACTGTTCGCATCAGTAGCATAACAGCTGTTTTGAAATGCCTCCGACATATATACATATCTCGCGAATATTTTCTAAATATCTGAATATCTGCTTAATATCTTTTGAATATTTGTGAATACATGAATTTTTTGAAAATATAATTTAAAAACTTGAATATATCCTGAATTTATTTTTTCCATGGTGTTACCCAAACAAATGCGAATTCATTTTTCACCAGTTTCGAAATAAGAAACTCGCGAGCAACAGCTGGCATATTGCTTACTCTTACGAAGCGCAAATTCCGTCGCCATGATTCTTTCGACGGAACCAGTCCGTCACCTCCGACTTTCATTCGATTTTCTATCGAAGCCAAAGGCATGCTGGCGTATTTTTTTTCTCCCATGCGTTTCGATGTCTCATCTTTTTGCTTATAGAAACTGTCAGACTGGAATTTTTAAATAACGGACTTACTATATATCTGAAGCAGCGATCTTCTGATGAACTCCGTTTTGTCAGGAAAAGACATTTCATCAACACCTACGCAAAAAAAACAATACGTTAGCTCATGGGCGACCACGTAAATAAGCACATAGCATACAGGAAGCATTCATGGGCAATGTGAGTTCATTAGTATCATCAATACTCTGGGCTAAGTTACTGGCTATCTGCTCTGATGATTCGCCGTTAGATACGCTTTCGTCAACAATTGATACGCCTAAAGCAAGCTTCTGTTTCTCTACATAATTATTTAATGACAACTTCGCGTCCAATTGAATAGACTAACCTTTGCGATTCACAAATACCTGCGAACGAAAAATCTCCATAAATTGCATTTTGTCACTACTTCAGTTGCCAGATCTATTGTCACTTATTCATAAGTCCTTGTATTCCATACGAGCAAAATGGCTTTTATTATATACCTGAAGACGTAATAAGTGGCACCTTCTTAACTCTCTTTCCCATTATGCTTGCATTGCTGAACAGAGTGCAGCATTCGGCACCAAAACAATTAAGAGCAACTTGTGAGAGCGAACTAAAGTTACCAATGAGCTCATTCCACATTTTTTTCGCTTCTTTTTCCGTCGCAGGCCTTGTGGATTCGCCTGCTCGAGCCTCAAGCAACTCGCGATCCTCTTTTCCCAGAGTTTTATATACTCTTGATGCCTCGATGGCAAATTGTCCAGATTTATTGTTCCCTGCATTGAAGCTCATCAATGCATGCATGAATTTTTATGTATCAGCTAAATGCCTACTTTCACCGTTTTGATTGGTACCACTCATATCTCTTCCAACATCTCCACGCAACACGTTCCACGCTTTGCGCTTCTGTGGCAAAAATATGGTCGAAGGAGGCTCGCCATCTAAATCCCGCATGACTGCTCTGATGTCGTTGACGTCGCAGTTCAGTTCCTTCGCAATGTCAGAGACTTGCTGCTTCATACGTCCGTGAACTTCTGAAATTCGCTTTAAACTGTCAGCATCAAACTTATGATGCATTTTAAATATCATAAATGCTGGTCAAACTATAAGGATGGTTCGTTTGATTCCATTTACACTACACACTGCGCAGGTATCGCCCGGCACGCGGAGGTGGAATCTAGCTATTTTTGGGTTCAGCCGGGCTAAATTTACGAGGCTTCTGAAGCCTATTTCCCAACAGCTTTGACTGGCTCAAATAGCCCTAATCAGAGGTTGCATCAGTTGATACCAGAGCAGTTGTGGAAGGTAGTCAACCTCAAGTAGGAATATCCTAGTAGTCAACTGGAGACCCAGCTGAGTGTTGTGTAAGCTGAGTATTGTGTAAATAAGTATTATCCATACGTATGGTATAACGCTTACTGAGCAATGATCTAAACACGGGAACGGTAGTTACATGGATTTATCACAAGTAATGTGAATTGGTTGCGCGAGTCTGTGAAACCAACCGATTGTGTGGCTGAAATAAAATATATTGATATTCTATCAGCGGCAGTGGTAGCCGGTAATAATCAAGAGAACTACATGACGAGATCATATCCAGAGTTAGCAAGCGCATCGAATATAAACAGCCGTGACTACAAAGCTTATATTGTACAAGAAAAACCTTCTTTACAGCTATCCGGTGAAACCAAAGTATTTTGATGTTTTTAAAACGTTTGGTAATACATGCTTGCAAAGCTGACAAACGCGAACATTGTGGTATTTTTGGTTTCATAATAATACAGACGACCTGGTGAAGGTTACGCAACATTACCATGTGTTTCTGCTTCGTACAATTGTGAAGCATTCTCCAACTTAGAAATGGTGGGATTGCAATCCGTCGCAAACATATGCACAAGGTTTGATTGGCGGCATCATAATTAAACCATACTCTCCGCTTCCATACCATTCGCCCCACTGCATAATTCAGCAGATTGTTGGAGTCGATGGTATGTTAAGGTCTATGGAAAGACTTGACAAAGTCCATGAGTTATGCAGCGCTGCCTTCCAACAGACACGCTGCAGAAACAAAATATGTTTCACTGCTGTTCGGAATGAGGAAACTCGACTCCTCGGCAAAGAGGCGAAGGAGAAAAAATTGGAGCGATGATCGGAAATATGAAAAATGTCAGATCTAAAGACATTGAGGTGCATTGTGTGTTTGGTAATGATCGCGCCATGGACTTTGACCTTGTTCCTAGCGGAGTGGCTGTGGACAGTAAAACCCAGCTCGCATGATGTCTGTGCACCCTTGAAACCAAAATTTGTAACTTGACGTACAGGTCACGTTGCGAGACGCGGCGAGTATCTACAGAATCCCCAGAACGTCTACTTTTCGAAAAAAATACGAAGTAGTGAATATAGCCGATCCCTTGTATGATAATTCCTCTCCGAGGTCAGTGCCCAATATGGAAATTTTGAACCAAAGACTTGGAATCAGCTCGGGATGAGAGTATGGACATGGCAACAAGTAATGAGCGCCATGGACACAATCGTCATGACAATAAGTGACAATAAATGACAATAAATCAAGTTTTTGCTGTATTCTGGTGGGATCTAGTGCAAAATAATGGCAGATCTACACTGGCAAAGGGGGCACTGGGTGGTCTTATGGCACCTTGTGTAACCCATAGGCCCACTAGGTCGAGGGTTTTCTGCTCTGAATAATAAACTAAATGAAAAAAAACGCGTTTTCTACTTTTCTCTTTTCTTTCTTCAAGTCGTAACTATGCTCTTCCTGTGCGCAATCCCTGCTAACCCCATCGCTGTCGTGGTCATCGCTGCTCTCATTGCTGCCATTGTGCGTTACCATTGGCAAACTACCCGTGCCCGTGACTCTGTGCCTGCCGTGATCCTGCTCCTGGTCCCCATCCTGGTCCCGCCTCAGCAAGCCCGTCCAGTTGAGGACATTTCCACCGAGGTCATCGCTGATAGCCCTGATGAATCCGATTTCGTCACCGATCTCAACGATCGCCCTCCCAGGCCCGCTGTCGCTCGTGCCGTGACCTTCGCATCTGAAGTGAGCGAACGTGTATTCCGTGCGTTGTCCCCTCCCATGAATATCAACCGCCAGGTACAAGGCCACGAACACCAACTCCAGGAGAACCACCACCGTGAGGCAGACCGCCACCACCGTGAGCACCGCCACCACCGTGAGCACCGCCACCACCGTGAGCACCGCCACCACCGTGAGCACCGCCACCACCGTGAGCATCGCCACCACCGTGAGCCGCAGCACCACCGTGAGCCGCAGCACCACCACCTTGAGGCGTATCACCACCATGAAGCGCACTACCACCATCTTGAGGCGTACCACCACCATGAAGCGCACTACCACTATGAAGCGCACTACCACCATGAGCATCACCATCACCGTGAGCACCACCACCGTGAGGAAATCCGTAGCCACCGTCGCCGTTACGAGGCTGTCGCTGAGGCTGCAGCTGAGATGCTTGTCTCTCAGCACCGTTACGACCCATATGCCGGTGTTGTGACCTACTACCCCTAGTGCAGTCGGTATACACTTATGAAAAAAAAACAAAAAAAAACAAAAAAAAAACAGAAAACAAAAAAACAAAAAAAAGCAGAAAACAAAAAACACAAAAAAAGCAGAAAACAAAAAAAAACCCCAAAAAAAGACACCCCGAAAAAATCACAAAAACACAAAAAAAAACCCCTTCCCCTTCAGTACTCCCCCTCAGTATCCCCTTCAGTGTTCAGTGCCTCCTCTCTCTCTCTCTCTCTCTCTCTCGTCTCTCATATATATTATTGGACTTCTAGAATATACCCACAGCCGCATATACCCACAGCCCTCTCCCTCTGTATATACTCTCCACCATTTTTGCTTTTGTACATATTTCATTTTTGCATTCAAGGGCCTAGCCCTTCGACCACACAACAACAGCCGTTTACGGTGGTAAGTGTCTTTTCTATTAACTGCCTGCCATTCAAAAGCTAATTTACTTTTACTTTTAGACATTTTTGCTTGCGACTTCGCAGCAGCAGCATGACCGCCGAGCGCGGCACATTTGCACCGTAGAATACGGTGGTAAGTATACCTTGACTTTGGATGACTCAATATTCGGAAACTAATATGCTTTTATTAACAGCCTTTTTGCCTTGTCCCATGGCGCAGCTTTGACCGCAGAGGGCGGTCTCATTTCCACCGTAGAGTACGGTGGCAGGTCAGCGTCGATCATGCGTGCACTGGGCCAGCACGTCACTGGGGGTACCCTTTTCTGCAGCTGGATCTTCGGGTCTTCTGCTTAGCGGAGAGGGCCTCCCACCACCGCTACTCTGGTGTCCGTCAGGTAAGGTGGAGGAGGGGAGGCGGTGAACAGGTTTGCGACGGTCTTCCCAACGCTGCTACGCAACTCTTGAGGGACGAAAACCCTTTTGTCGTTCGACTACTTGACGCACTCAAATGCTCCGTGACAATGCTCGGCGCCCGTAGCTATGGTGATCAAAGGTACGTGTTTTAAAAAGCCGACAAGTGTGCATCAGTGAACTAACCGGTGTAAATAGCTTTGTAGAACTTTGGAATCCGGTCATGGACATTGGGATAAACCACAATGTTCATTGACCAGCAGAAGTATTTTTTGCTCATGCCGAGCATTGTCACGGAGCATTTGAGCGCGTCAAGTAGTCGGACGACAAAAGGGTTGGCGTCCCTCAAGAGTTGCGTAGCAGCTGCGGGGAGACTGTCGCGCCTGTTCACTGTCCTTCCCTCTGAAGCCTTACCTGACGGACACCAGAGTAGCACCGGTGGGTTGTCCTCTCCGCTAAGCAGAAGTCTCGGAGATCCAGCTGCGGAAAAGGGCCCTCGGTGGCGTGTCAGTGCACGTATGGTCGGCGCTGGAGGGGGCCGTATGGCCAGAAGAGGGGTGAGCTGGCTGCCCAAGCCCGGGTAAGTGATGAATCAAATGTCATTGGAAGCAAAACGAAACTCATGTCTGGATTATAGTGAAGCGCGCGTGCGCCGCCTGAAACAAGCGTGTCCCCCGTAGGCGCGCAGAGCCATTGAACATTCGTATGGTGGCTGCCCCTGATTAGGCCCAAGGTATTTGCTACTCATATTCACTTCGGGAGCGATCAACTCAAGGATCATTCTCGTACATTCATCAGAGAACATCACCGGTCTCGCTATCCAACTATTTTGGAGACATGAACGCCTCAACCACACTTACGGTGTCAATATGGCGCTGGGTCAAGAACCACATCCATTACATCCATCGGGGCAGTACCGGCTCGTTGACCATTCTTATGGTGTCAAAGTGACGCATCAACAAGGCTGCTTTATTATCCATCCACTTTGGGAGATCCAGGGCTATCAAGCATCCATACGGTAGCGGCATGTGGCAGTGTCAATACCTCCTGGTACATCCATTTGCGGGGCAATCCAACCAAACATCTTTATTAAGGCGACATGGGCAAATACCGAAATCCAGGCATCATATGCAATCAAAACCGGCGAGCAATCAAATTCCGGTGCTGTGAGGCGGGCATTTATCCACTTGGGGAGGAACATGATCAAGCGTACACACACCATTGGGTGACATGGCGCAATAACAACTATCAACATGGGAAAGGGACAAGGCAGTCGAACGCATACTTGGCGTTCGCACCCACATCGGCGTACGAGTTTACGTGCAGTCATCTTTGCCATGACATTTCACTCAAACATTATACAACGATCCATTGGTTCGGAATTCACGGAAACCAAGAACGCGAGTTGAAACTGAAAGGGTGCGGCCGCATTCTCTCTTTTGCAATGGCGTACTGAAGAGCACTCTTACCGACTATCGGTGCGCGGGGGCCATCGGTCGATTACACTCACATTCAGCGAACGTGGCGGCGCAAACCAGAAAGGACAACCGGGGGAAGCAAGGCAAGCGAAGGCAACACACTATCGGGGGCGAAAGATCATTGTGGTCCAGGTCAAAAAGCGATCCAACTTGTCATCCAACGATCCGAAAGACTCGTGCGACCATCCAGAGCTATCAGAAATATACGATCACCGAAGCAATCAAGCAGATCTACCAGAAGCTAAGGTTTATCGGTGTGGCCTATCGACCATTCGCAAAAGCGGCGGGGCAATGCTACGATCCAAAGCCAAACAAGCCATCAGCCGGATTCTGGTACTTTCAATATCGAATCCACTCAAGGTAACTACGAATTACACTACCTTAAATGGCAAGAAGATATGCTAATCCGGCCTATAGATTACTATCACAGCAACTGCACTCATACACCGATTCATCATTCTATTCAAGTTGCATATCCATATAAGGCCAAGGAACGAGCACCATCGTCATCAACGAAGGATCAGGACGCCGTTAATGAATCTAGCAGATTGGAGAGCATGGAGGCAGCAAAAAAAAGTCAAAAAGTGGAGCTACAATCACGAAAAACGAATACAAAACCTGAGACAATATCTCAAGGCAAACCAAATCCAAATCCAAATCAAATCCAACATCCAAATCAAATCCAATATCCAAATCAAATCCAATATCCAAATCAAATCCAATATCCAAATCAAATCCAATATCCAAACAAGAAAACAAATATCCAAAACAAATCCAATATCCACGTCAAGTCCAAAGTCACGCCTCGTTCAAGACAACTGACGAGACGAATCCAGACACAAAGTCGAATCCAACAACAAAACCAAACGTGTCCAAACTTTACAAGTTCTTGTCCGGACACATACATTCCAAACAACAAAAGCTTTCACCAAAACGAAATCGCTGCACCAAAGTCTCTTCAATCTGCATGATCATTACCAATGTCTACGGCCCTTCGTCGCCTTACACATTTATCAATAAAGCATATTTTACATTCGATTTTATGCTTATCGGCTTTGTAACAGTCCTAAAAGACTGACTCATGAAGGAGGCTGTAATCTTCTGTATGCTACATGTATAATTTACTTTTACATTGAACATGAAGCTATATTTATTACAGTCGACTGGGTCCTCTAATTCGCTGCCGATATTTTGATAGCTAAACGTATCACTCTCATAGTTACAAATCTGGAGTACCACCGGGTGCATTTGAACCATCGTTGGCTTCCATTTGTACGCTGCCGGGAACATTTTGCGCGGCTGCAAAACCGATTCGGTTTTGACCAATGTCGTACACCATATAGGCACTACGCAGTACAGCATCCCCAATTAAATACTGTGGATGTTCCTTGGCTGCTGGAGCAACTCCGAGAGCACAGCGACTTGTCTCTTGAAACGGCGACGCGTCGAGTGGAATTAAAAGTTCGGAAACAGGTACCGATAGCAATACTGCGTCACTGCTCACATCGTTTGACGTAGAAATTTGGAGCTGCAGAGATGTTCCAGAGATACCTGCATTGCAATCGCAGGTGTATGCTCCAATTTCCTGGTCCAGTTGAAACTTGTTCTCGCCAACAAGTTCTAGTGCCACTTCGTACGCCACATCTTTCGGGAGATATGTTATCGTTGAGCCAGTATCGGTTATGAAAGGAATTGCGGAATCAAATGCGATGATTTCAGTGATGGTTTGTGAGGTTTCTACTGCAATTCCTTGTCCATACACTGTCCAAAACATATATGTATCGGTGGACTCTTGTGGCGGCTGCTTGCCTTGATCATTCGGCTTTGGGGTATCCACTGCAACAGGCACATACAACAGCTCCCCGGTAAACTTTGAGTTGTCGACACCACCAAAGATGATTTCGCCCACCCAGCCTTCTGCGGCTTGTTTGTTCATGTAGATCGAAAAGACCGGCTGGCTAATTAATTTCTGCTCAACCAGATTGAACACAAACGGATTGTAGTCTGGTCCACCAGCGTTGTGGGCCGCCGTCAGTTTAGGATAACCAAGACCCAGGATTCCGTTTAAAGCTGGAACCCCAGCAGGGTCGCTTTGGTCGGTATAAATGTCGGCTGTTGTTGATGCCAGCCCAAATTGCTGGTTCTCAACGCTGACACCAGCAATGGTGATCGTATCAGTAGCATATGTGCCATTTACGGAGCCACCTCCATAGATGATTCCAAACTTGGCAGGTCATAATTTTTTTTTGGCGGCTCAAAGCCTCATGATTGGCGGCATATGTCTTTCACGTTATGGCGGCAGCTGGTTTTTACATTATGGCGGCAGTTGTTAATTTCATTAAGGCGGCTCTGCATTTTAACACTTGGCAGATGTTTGAAACGGCCATGGCGGCTATGCCCAAAAAAAATTATGCGCCTGCTGGTTCCCGCCACACATGAAAGTGGAGCCTTTATATTAGAAAAAGGGAAGCATATAAAAGTAACGGCAGAACAAAGAGACACAGAAATAGAGAGAAACAAAACGAGTTGCAGAGATTACTCGTGCAGGCGATGCGCAGGTTGTCCTGCAGGTGGAGGCGGCAAAAACGGCTTGTAAGTTTTGACTAACCTCCAGGCAGTACGTCTTGGCATATTGACCGGTTCACCAGCTGCTGCGGGTGCTATCCCGTACTTGAAATGATTCGTGAGTACTTCTTCGACATCAGAAGAAGAGTATGTCCTCCTTTTGACCTTCTTTCGTTGCTTTTGGTGAAGGCGTCGGTGCCGATTGTTGAGGTGGCTGTTGTCGAGGGGTTGGTTGTTGGAATGCTGACGGGGAAAACATTGACGTGGACATTGCATTCTTTAACTCCATGGACATAAGGGTTTCTTCCTCGTCCAACGCCATGATGTCAGTATCATCGAGAGCCTTATGCATGTCATCCATACTGATTCCCGTGCTTGCATTATTAAACAGAGTTGTGATCAGGATTATTGCTATCTAATGCTTGTGCTTACATACTTCGCCTCTTTATTTTTAAACGAAAACATTGATGTAAATTTTTTATATGTTCGAGAGCAAGACGTACTGCTATATCCGAGTTTATATAAGTCACTCTCAATAGCTCGTGCCAAAAAAAATTGGCGGCAGACGAAAAGTTTATTTGGAATAAATGCAATCTTTGGTCTTTAAACGTGATTTACAAGACACCTTTGTGATGTAAAGGTTTGTTTTAGCTTTTCTAGTAGATGCACCATAAAGTGTGCATTATATAACCGTTGTGCGCAAGTCATAAACCGCAGATAACTATATTTCACAAAGTACGTACTTTCAATGCACCAAATTTGATCGTAAGCATGAGAGCATGAAAACTGTTTACTTAGAAACTGTTTAGTCTGCCTCTATGAAGCGTAGTCGGTACGCTTCCACGCATTGATTTCCTAAATTTGAGTCATCCCAGCCGCCGCTTCAAAGACAAGCGCAAGAAGTAACCATGAAATATAGTTGTGTTTTTTTCAGTACCGAAATGATGATGTTTTTTAGTGATCGACTACGAATCCCGCGACAAGTACGCTACGACGTCCAGTTAACGTCGGTACATAATCAGAAACCATCACTGAACTGATTCGCAAAGGACCAAAGTCCGGCACGAAACCCAAATCCAATGGTGGTTCTGACATGCCACGGACACTTGGACCCTTGAAAACGGTCATATGGTCCTATAAGAGTATGACTAAGTGGAAGCAAAACAAGCAATAAGGTCACATGATATGATACCATGCTATATCGCTTGACAATAAAATGGTGGTCCACCAGCGTGTTCCGGAATACATCTAGATAATGACAGAGGCTAGTTCACTGCTCTCCTTTGCGTGAACTTGAAGTGTACTTACCTGTTATAGTGGCGACGGGGTTATACCAGTTCGTAGGGACCATACGTATGACTATTGCCAGCAAGTCAGCAATACGTACCGAATAAGCAATTTACATAGGCTCACCACCGTGTGTGCACTTGTCCAACTTTAGCTCAAAGGTATGACGGAGAGAGCAGTATATTAATGAGTTAGGATCATTGACAAGCGTATGAACAACATGGCACAAATCTTGGCGAGTGCGGTACTGATTAGTGTCGAACGACCCCACACTGACATGCAGGTCAGCTGGTGCTGTAAATCCGTCTTTAGACAGAAACCTGGGCGATCGCCGTTTCAGTTCATGTGCACCATCTAACATCCAAGGCCCATTCAGTTGTAGGGTAACCCAAACCGGTCCGGTAACATTGCGCGATGTATCGAGCTATAGATTATATATTAGTTGACAAACCTCGGGATACTCCTTTTGACTTGCTATTGTATTATACGCTTGAAAAGCAGATATGGCGTTAAGATGGGTGCCCGTCAAGCGCAGTCTGAGGACGTGTGGGGCGGTGGAATGGTTAGGCAAGATGGAGATAGTTGCCCCAGAAAGCGCTTCGACGCGGCGTTTCCATTTGTACAAGAGTGCTAAGAACGCGTTAGTCTTTGCGTAACTCAACGACTAGCGGAAGAGAAATACCCCGCGCACAGAAAAAAGGCAGTCTGCGCACAGAAAAAATTCGGGTACTTTAGTATGATCATGCGGCGTTATAATGCACACCCAATCAGAAGTATATGTCAGAGGCTTCTTTGAGCGCAAAAATCGCCATCATCCACGTTTCTCTATAAACTGTAGTATATCTTGTTTAGGCAAAGTATCAAGTGTGCTACGTAATTAAGCAGGCTGTATAATTATTGCTAGTGCGCATCATTTAGCATGCATATTGGTACACTTGTGCACAAACATTGAGTGAAACATCAGAGAAAAGCGGAGTAGCACAATTCTGTGCGCACAGAACATGAGAGAGGGCGTGACATTACTTTTCTGTGCGCGCCAGCATTAGTTGAAAAAAAATCTGAGTGGCTTTTTTCTGTGCGCACATAACATGAGAGAAGAGACATTACTTTTCGGTGCCTAGCCAGTATTCTGGCAGCACTATGAAAATAGGATCAAAAGCGGAAGAGATAGCGTGAATTGGTGCAACAATAGCTTTATTAAATGAAAAAAAAAAGAGCATAGCAATAGCGATTGTCAAGTGCCCTGGTCATACAGGCACTTTGTTACTGAAGAAAAACAACCGTTGGCATATTTATTATGATGCTTCGCGGAAAGCCATCACATAAAGAGAAAACCGCAAATTCGCACCTTGTGAGGACCTACTATCTGAAAAACCAAAAGGGTGGCTATGTATGTGCTGTTACAGTACGTACATGGCCACCCTTTTCTTGATTAAGACGCACAATGTAGAATGGAATCGAATACTTGCAATGACAAAGTTGAGTCATGTGCAAAGGGCGTCGTCAAGAAAAAATTGCTCCTGCATAAAAACCAAAAGGGTGGCTGTGTATGTGCTGTTACAGTACGTACACGGCCACCCTTTTCTTGATTAGGACGCACAATGTAGAAATGAAATGGAGTACTGGGAATGTGGAAGTTGAGTTGTACAGTAAAATTGAGCTGTACTCTAAAGAATTAGCGTGTCAGAGCCTTATCTGTGCGCGCTAGCAATAATTGAAAAAAAAAGTATAAGTGGCTTTTTCTGTGCGCGAATTACAAGCTGTGTTCAGGAACTGATAAAAGACACTGCGAGAATGATATATGAATGGACCTGGATGAGACTTGTTATTATTAATATCGAACATACCCAATGATTTAGGTGCTGACACTAAGTAAAAAGTTTTTCGTTGGTTGTGTTTTGCTTCTTCCGCTTCTTTTCATCAAGAAACTCTTACAAACTTGATTACCGTAATCCTTCGCCCAATTCGTGAGTTGTGCACCTATATTATGAAATAGTGGTATCTGTCATTTACTTGAATTAAGCACTAACATAGCATTGTAGCATTGACTATGAACCACGACGCCATCTACAACGAAACCGCTGATACTCGCGACTAGCTGAGAGCGAAGCTCAATGAGTATTTGTGCGCTAAAGGATACAAAGGAGGCGTCGTAATTGCATCAAGCGAAACCAAAAGCAAAGGTACCCAATATTGCTACTTCAAGTGTAAGCAGGGTGGCGAGTACCGACCACACAGATCCAGCTTCAAGAACTACAGCGCCCCAGTTGTGAGCAATGGGGCAATTAACTCAAACACGACCGAAGCCCAGAATGTTGGATGTATGACGCACTACAAGTGTACAAACGGTGTCATAAAGTCTAGACCTGAAACAAAAACCGTTCGCATTGGTTGCCCATACCTTGTTTACATGTCGAAGGGGAAGGGCTGTGCCAAGTGGACTTTCGTCATGAACTCGTCGAAGATCAATTTGCAGCATACCTGTCGTACCGAAGATGACCGCACTGTGTCGTATTCCCGACATACACTATCTTCCATGGTTACATGCTTTTCCTTCGTTATGCTATATCCGCTGTCATTACGACATCAACAACCGTACAGTTATCGATTGCCTTATTTGCTCTTATGTGCAACCATTGCATTGCTCTTATGTGCAACCTTGATTCGGGTTTACCGATCGTAAGGCAACTCCTTTAACTTGGTTCCATATGTTCTTCGGCTCCTTCATCTATAAGGCAAGATCATATGAAAGTCGGCAATAACATGGATCATAGGCTTATTAGACAAAGCATTCGCCTTCTTCGTCCCGAACTCATCAACAGTATAAATAGAGAGCAGTTTTCCTCAATAAATCATCATCTTATTTTTGGTCTCGTCATTTGAAGCTTTCCAATTGAGCGATACCACACACTGACCCTCGCATTTTTTCTGAAGTCAGAAAGCAAGGAATTACTCGCGAGGATGCCATGGAGTTTGTGCAGCAATCATCTCTTGGGATTATGCCTACCCAAATGTTACGACTTAAGCGTGGCAACGATCCTACGACGACGACGATCCCTCGGGACATCCGGAAGGTTCTGGAAATATCCAACATTCAAAAGGACCGTGACAACCAGTTCACGAGTATCGATAGATCACTCAGAACTGGAAGATACGCCTATCGATATGAACTGACAGATGAAGGAGAGCTATGCCAGCTATTTGTCGCTCATGAAGATTCAATCGTCAAAGCTCAACGATTTCCGGAAGTCGTAATTATCGATGCGACCTACAAGACAAACATATCCAGCGTTCCACTTGTACAAATTGTCGGTGTCGACAATTTGGCGACTGACGATAGTACTGACTCCCTACGCAGTTTCCTTATCGGCTATGCGCTTGTGAACAACGAACAAACGGATACCTACGCTTGGATGGTGAACTGCTTGAAAACTGTCATTTATGATGCAGCAAAAGAGCCATGTATGCCGGGACTATTTGTCACGGATAATGATCGATCACTCCGTTCCGCTCTCAAGCGCGTTTTCCCGTCAGTTCCTCGTTCTCTGTGTTCATGGCATGTGCAAATGAATTTCGAGAAAAAGCTACCAAATGGCATAGACGAAACCGCCAAGAACAGCTTTGTATCTGCTGTGCGTGGAATGCTGTATGCGCGAAGCTTGGCTGGCTTTCAAACAGCGAAACGCAAGTACTACGAGGCGACCAAACAAATGCCAAATGAAAACTATTTGAATGGCTACCTTGGAAGGTATGTATCACGCAAAACTCTAAGAGCTCCTGAATTTATATTACATGTGTACTTACTTCTTCATAAAAACGTATCAAGTTTACTCAAGGATGATGAGGAAGAGTGGGCGGGCTATATTGCCGGAAATCGCTTTAACCTCGGTGTCAGATCAACCCAGCGCGTCGAAGGAACTCACGCCGTTGTTAAAGAGATTATACAAAAGCCCGGAAAGCTCTATACTATTATAGGCTATATTCATACCTTTTTGGAGGAGAAGGTAAATACATACTTTATACGTCCGAAGATTGGCTTAGTCTAAATACGCACATCAATAGGAACTGGCGAGAGATAAGGAAGAGTCCGAGGAACGCTATAAAAAGCTCATCCATAAAAATGCAACGAAAACGGCAATAGATAGCGAAGTGGCCAATATTCTAAAGCCTTTAGAGCATGCGATTGGCCACTTTGCTATCAGACGCATACGAAACGAGATCAGCAAAGCAAGGAAAGCAACAGTAGAAGATGAAGTCATTGGTGACGATAGCCCTTGCAACTGCGCGACACGGATCAACTACCACCTACCTTGCTATCATCAAATTTTACAGAACAGTAGCGACACTGAGATAATTATCGATCCAGCCACCATTGACAACCGCTGGTATTTGGATACAACGTGTCAACGCGGTATGTTTAACTTGTAATTACTGCTCATAGTTACTGCAACAACTTCATCGCATTTCCAGAAAATACTTACTGAATACACTTAATTATAGAACCGTTTCATTGCTTTACGATACCTCGTACAGCACAGTCGGTCGATAAGCGATTTCGAGAGATGCTGCTATCAGACATTGAGATGGCATATGCTCGCTGTCCTGATGACCAGCAAAAATTGAAATTTATAGAATATATCGCAGCAGCAGCAAACAACTTTCATGTCGTCCCGATAGAGCAGATATCGGTCCCAGCTCACATCAATTCAAGAGGACGACGCCCAAATGTAGTTGGATCCAGGATCCCGTCACAGCACGAGCAAAAAAAGATGGCTCCACTGCCCTTGAATTCTTCAGTTCAAGTACCAGAATTGATACTGCGAAAGAGAAACCGTGAAGAAAATGGGAAAGGTAGTTCACATCAGTACATTATAATGCGAAGATTATACGTATGTAGAGACTAACTAATTCATCCACTTTCTCCACTTACGTTTTATGAAGGACCGGAATCTAAACGGCAAGCAATCATCAAGCCTAATGGTGAGATCGAACGCTTGTTGGCAGAGAAAAAGGAACTTGAAGAGGGAGATGAGAATGGTATATATACTACATTGACAAGTGGTGAAACATAAATTTCTAAAAAAAAAATATCTAGGTGAAGAAAGATTAAGGCAGGAAGCCTCTAGTAGTGCGCGCGATCTTCGGGCCCAGAGGCATTCAGCAACTCAAAACAGCTACTACCAAGAAGCAAAGCACGATTATATCGTGAAAAAAAATCTGTAAGTGATTGTGAAGAAATATGTTGTACTGACTAATAAGACATACATTTTCCAATCACCATTGGCTGTATGCTGCTCTTGTAGTGTCAAGGACAAAAACTATCCCCTGAATGTTGTCCCAAATTCCCAGAATGCTTGCTTTATCGATTGTGTACTCCATGTGCTTTTGCGAGCTGTGATGCCGTACATCCCTCAGCCGCTAAGGATTGGAGGTGACCAGCGAAGCAATCTGTTTGCCGACATGTGGGATGCAGTAACCCAAAACGACTTTACTACGCCTATACATGCCGCACGTGATTTCTGTTGGGCAGATAAGACATATGTACAGGCCTCGCGTGGTGCTTTTGGTGATCCAGCCGATGTGATCCAGCTACTTCTAGACGATCGAGGTGGAGGTATCCTCACCACGTACTTCCAGTTTGATCTTCGGAACGCAATTTTAGAATTGAAAACACCACTGCAAATAATTTTGGTGAATTTTGGTGAATGATTTTTTGAAACGGTTAAACATAAGCTTTTTAACCACTTGTACTACCATTTTTAGTAACTCAAGTGGTTAAAAAGCTTATGATTAACCAC